>BLKR01015573.1:0-62926 GCA_011170035.1 Teleogryllus occipitalis
TGTTAATTTATAACCACATTTGTGTGTATTATATCACTCGGTCATTCAAAAAAGATCGTTAGTTCTTTATCAAGATCTATTGATTATTTTAATTTTTTTGAGATCATGAAGAAACTCAGAAGGTCTACAGTAAAAATCGTAATCCCCGTTGCTCCTCGTAGCCGGGAAAAGTGTGCACTGCCACGCTACCGCGCGAAAGAAATAATTTATGAAGATATTTTCCACTTAATTGGGCGACCTTTCCGAGTATCAGAGGATATCCTGACAGGATGCCGACGACCTTTTGCTTTGACATAACGAATGGAGCTGACCTCTGTGATATTATGGCATTTGCATCGGGTTAACTCTGCCTTGCAATTTATGCCAAGAGGATCATTTCCCCTTTATTTGACAAGTCAATTTACATGAAAATAAATTATCCTCGTATGTACACATTTCAACGGGGACATCGAGTGTAGTTCTAAATATTTGTAGAGCGGGAGATCCTGCTTTAGAAACCCGGTGAAGATTGATTTTCGGCCTTAACTGTCTTCTGTATTGTATTGTGCTACTGATTGGATGAGAATTCTAATAGTACCCTTATCATTTGCTGATCAGTTGTATCTATGGATTCCTTCAATTCATTTCACAAGAAAATGAACCAACTTCCGTTTCCCATTCTATCTTAACGTCGAAACTGAGGGCCGATTTTGTGACAGTGATGTCAAGGTAGTTGCCACCAGAAATACGCTGTAGAACAATGAGATGTGTCGTCCATGCAGTTGCTACTCTCGCCACAAGAGAACAGTAGTGAAAACGTCACTGAAACTTAGAGGTGAAACACGATTAGGAGAGGAAAGTAAACTCAATGTAGTGATTAAGTTTCTTAATGTTTATTCTTTGATTTTTCTATGTACTTTCTGTTTGCACAAAGTCAAAGTATTTCATACTGTGACGAAGGCACAGCTGCAGGTTTCGACCACTCCTTCGCTTGGTACAAGACCAAGCTCGCGTGCAGTGGCAGTTGCCTTCCAAGGCACTAGTTGCGTGGATAGGCTCGGGGCATGCGAGAGCAGCGAGGACCGTGCTGCTGCTCAACGACCTGGGAGGGCTAGGACGACAGACGAGGGCAGGACGTGGGGCGTAGAGCCACCGGACAGAAAGCAATTTAACAATGGGATAAAAATAAACATATTTTTAACCCTCGAGTAGTCGCGTCTCTTTGCGGAACATAACCGATCGCGTGGTTGACTCCGACAACCATCGACTTCCATGTATAAATTTCTTAAATAATTATTGAAAAGGCATCAATTCATTAAATATGCCATTTCTACAAAATATTACACATATAGTTTACGTATTTTTCTATACGTACTTCTATATTTTACGCACTTAAAAAAATACCCGTGTACGGGCGGACCATTGCAAGCATTAGAGAATTAAATAGAAAAACTATTTTACAACTTATTTTACAAGAATAACGTTTGTATTTTAAGTGATTCAGATCTAAAACGTACTATATTTTATTCATATTTTTGTGCGTATGTAGCCATGATGTGTCCTATTAAGGGCAACTGGCCTGGGCTAGGTTAGATCCCAGGCTTCGTGACTTCGGTCACCCAATTCGCTTAACCTTCGTGACTCCACGTAGTTAATGAATTCCACAAGCGACCCCGTTTTCTCGGTTTCAGTAGAACCATCCCAGCATTCGCCTAGATGAGCGAGGGAAACCACTAAATCCCCGATCAGGGTAGCTGGCACGCGAATTGAACTCGGGCCTCCCATGCGAAGTGCGTTACAATCTGAGCCACTTCGCTCGATATTGCACATTTGTAAACTTATTACACATCTTCCCCCTGCATATTAACCATATTACTATGCATACCAATTTGGCAAACAGTAGAAGAATGCTTTTTGTAAACATAAACGTGGCACTTGGAGCATCTAATGGTGGTATCAGTATTATCTTTTCTTATGGAAATTGCACATCCGATCTTTCTTTTGTTTGAGGGTTCCTCTCGATTTTCGTTTTCTGATTTAAACGTCAACAACAAAGTTTTATGTGAATTGATTAGTCTTTATGAGTATTCTTTTATGTGTGTGTGTGTTTTCTAAACAACTAAACATTTGACAGTACGTAAATTATACTTACATTACAGGTTGCATGGTGGGTTCCGTCAACCATTATTTGCAGAGATGAAAATAATTTAACTTCTTCAAAAATACAATGCATCTGTACTCTTGTAAAGTGTACAGGAGATTGTTAATAGTACAGTTAAAAGATAGTCAAAGTTTCAGTGGCGCAACAACGAGCGATTGGATTATCGGAAGAGGAAAGGGCGAGTGGTTGACCCAGTGAACCAACGCGACCGCTCGAGGGGGGAAACTTGGTTTTGTTTAAGAGGGCAGTGTAGGAAGCGCGAGATCACGTGCATGGTGGCGTCTGAAGCGCAGGAAGCAGTGGCTCGAACGGTGTGAGCGTGGCTGCAACATGACGTCGCTGTCCGTTGGCCGTCAGGAGCCAGTTAACGCGACTCGGGCTCGCTCCTCCCCTTTGTCACCCTCGACGCGTCGTGGCCGTCAAGTGTCCGTCGCGCACGTCCCATAAACGCGTGCCTCCCCCCCTTCCCCCTCCACCCCCTCCGGACGCAGGAAGCGAATGAAGAGCGTTTAAGGACACCCACAACTCCACGCGGCGCTGATAACTTTCTCCGGCGGAATATATTTTTGTCGTGCGCGTGATGTTTCTCTTTTTTTGCGAGCGCTATCGTCCGCAAAGCGAGGGAGCTGCGCGAGCGGCCGCTGGATTTACAGCCTCCTTGCAAACGCCGCTCGCGAGCCGTCCCTCGAGGAAGGGCTCCCCGGCCCCGCGCGCCAACGGAGAGGTATAAAATCCAAAATCTGAGCAATCATTTACAGATCGTTCTCCTCCGGAATTTGGAACCCTCGAAACAGCACTGTAACGTCAGCGTCTGCCGTTTAATGGCCTTATAAACGATCAAATGTAACAAAATACACGACAATGAATCCTGGGTTATCATTAGAAACGATTATCTTCCACATTCACGTTAGTTTTCCTCGCAACGGACTACATTTGATTTATGTTCCTTTTCCTTCTTTGGACATGTACTATATCAATGCCGCCTAGCACTATATTAAACGGCAGTGTTCAGTATAACATGCATGGCGATTTTCTCCCCTTCAAAATAATTTATAAAATAGCAGTTATAATTTTTCTGTGCCAATCATGAAACAGATGAAATTGTTTAATTATTTATTAATTAATTTAATTATTAATTAATTAATTATTTATTAATTAATTATTAAAATTTTATAATCTGTCACACTCTTCGTTTCTTTGACCTCTGATTCTGATGAATATTGGTTGATATGAGACGATGAGGTTTACTTCTAAATATTCAAAGAAAACCTATTAAATCATGTTTTGAGGTCATTTCTGCGTTATCATATAACTAATGAATCACGTGCTGTTTTTTCTGGAATATTCAATTCATATTAATCTCTCTTTACTTTCCTCTCTCTGTTAAGACCATTTAAAGGCAAGAGAGAAAAAGTCCTCTTTATTTTCACACATTTTTTAAAAAATTGCAAAAATTACCCATTCAGTGATTCGGAATTTCACACCATCACAAAGGTAATGAAATGTAATGATCGGTTTATATATTTATTAATCACATTTACATTTGAGATTCACGAAACTGCAAATGAAATGTATTAATTTCAACTTGATAAATATTACATCACATAGGCAAAACGTCATATCGCATACATAACTCATTTTAATTTATAAGTAGGAATATTTAGTGCGAAAGCTGTCAGAACATTCCCAGTCATAGTTTACGTTGATGACCGTGTTGAGTTCAATCTAATTTCGTTAATTGCGAGAAGTAAAATATTACGATAAGTTTCAAAGGTTAAGATTTTTAGAGAAAATCTTCATAGGAAAAGATATCGAAAAGGTTGCGTGAATGCGACTTAAAAAATCGAAGTAGTAAATAGAGAAAACTGAATTGATCAGACATTAATTTGTCAAGTTCTATGACTCATTGTAATGTAATTGAAGTTACGTATCAATTATCCCAGGAATGAAAGAAGAAACTGTCTTATCCGGACCAATATGCATTTTTGAAACTTCATTTCATATGTAATTCATTTGTATACTCATGACTGTAGTACGAAGACTAATACAATTGTAATTGAGTAAATATAGTAGTTACAACATAGTATAACCGGAAGAGGTGACTATGTACATCATCTGATATCACTGCAGTGCCTCTGACCGGGAGGTCCTATGTTCGAGTGCTGACAGTGGCAATATTTTCGACACTAGTTTGTCAGCTAGGTCGAATTCAATCGTTGTCTGGGGGAGAATTCTAGTGGCCAGCTGCTCTGATTGGTAGTTTTCCGTTATTTCTCCGATCAATCCAATACGAATGCCGGAGCAGTACCCTAACAAACGGGCCACGGGCCGCGCGCGATCTTTCCTTCCTCTTCCTTGTCCTATCATCACCCTTTACACACACACATACTTGCACTACCATGCACTATATTACCACATATCCCGGGAGATCGGTCGGGAGTTAAGAGCTTGTCCCGGCTGGGGCGGTGCCCCGCTGGTGGGAGAGTCCTGGGTAGAGGGAAACCCCGCTAGCCGACGGTAAGTCGGCGCCGAATCACCACCATCTCGGGATGAAAACCCATGCATTATACGTACGGGCCTAATGACCTCAATAGTTGACGTCCCCTGACGAAGTTGTGAATGGAGGTAAATATAACTTGCAAAATTACTTCTATTCTTAATAGGAGGCAATATTTGAAGCAGTCATATTTTTTACTTGTCATTGTTAGTTTAACTTATCAATTCGGCCTGTGAGAAACGATGTGCGGCACGAATCCTGACTCTGTGAGAGCACTGGCTTTGCGTGACTAATTGAGGCTCGTGGGATTAGACAACGGTAATTCACTCAACAAGTATAACTGTGATATTCATTTTTTCATTTTTCCTAGATGGTCGGAGACTATTGGTGTAATAGTGTGTAGTAGTGTATCAGTATCTTTCAATGCAATAATATGCCTCTAATGTTGAACACCTGGTGTACAGAACTTTTTGAACTTTTAAATGTCCCTCCTGAGAAAACCTAGGGGGGGGGGCTTATCATTATTTAATATCGTGAGTTGATTTCTGCCAGTCAGAAATATCTTCAACAATATACTGCATCAAACTTAACCAAGGAAATAATATGTGAAAAAGTTTTGTAATGCAATAGAAGGAGAAGTAAAACAAGGAGGAAAAGGTGATTGAGAATAAGTAAAAGGAGGAGAAGGAGGTGATGAAGGAAGGAAGGAAGCAAAGAAGTTGCTGGCCTTGAGAATCGACCGCCCGCTTGCCCCGCGCGGGGGCTGCCGGCAGCGCTTCTGCGCCGTGCGCGGGCCGTGAGTGGGGGGGAGGGGGCAGGAGCGATGTTTAAATATTGGCCCCACTTTTGGCGAGGGCGGCCGATTTCGGCATGCATTATGCGGCGGCGCGGCGCGGCGCGGCGCGGGCCGTGTGGGTCGGGGCTGCGGGGCGCGCCCAAATATTGGGCTTCGCGCCGCCTCCGGAGTGGAGTGCAGCTCGGGGCGAACGCAATGGAAGTTAATCGCGCGACGCCTCTGCAGCGAGGGCTTGGAGGAAGGCGCCTTCGGCCACCACATTTATTATCACTTCCCAACGTTCTCAATGAACGGAGTTCGAAGTATCTCCTGTGATGAATATGGATCTGCTTTGGCCATTTTTTGTAGACATTGTTTCGAAAAATTCGATCAGGAGTTCTCGGTTTCAACAGTAAATATATTTTCTTACCCGCCAATGAAGATGTGTTTGGAATGCTGTCATCAGTGCTCGCTGCGAGCTTTGGTCTTCAACTCTTTATTGCTCTAGGGAGGGGGAAGCAAGGTCATCGTTCAAGAATAATTGCGCGGGTAATTCCACATCCGTCGTGTAAAGTACAGTAGTGCACCGTAGCGTGTGTGTGTGTGTGTGTGTGTGTGTGTGTGTGTGTGTGTGTGTAAGGGGCGATGGTAGGTAAGGGAAGAGGAAGGAAAGATCGCGGTCGATCCGTGGCATTTTTGTGCTCCGACATTCCCCTGGTATTGATTCGAGAAACCACGGAAAGCTATCGGTCAGAGCAGCCGGCCTCTAAAATTCTGCCTTGCACCTACACGCACAACACTGCTACGCATGTCGGGAGCTTCTCCCGGCTGAGGCACTGCCCATCTGGTGGGAGATACTTTGTTGGGGAAACCTCGCAAGCCTTCGTGATGGTCGGTGCCATATCTCTCCATCTCGCGGGGGAAGAACATCACCACTACCACATTCCCCATAAAACATGCACTACATTTACGGAACTAATGAACTTGGCAGTTGACATGCCCGGAAACACCAATCGATTAACCAATATATTGTACTGTCCGGGAGACGCCGTGTTCTGCCTACAGATGTAACAAAATGCATTTCGGCCTGAGGAAGGTCACAGTATGACAGTCGACACGTTGTAAACTGCATTCAGTCAAGGAATAACAGGTTAAACTCCATGTCAGCGGTAGCTTTCGCAACTGCAGGCAGCGTTGGTGGCGGTTCATATGATGCACAATGATTCTCTTCGTGTTCTCATATTTATAAATTCATTGTCACAAAGCCGCAGACTAAAAACTGTATGTGATACATATAGGGATAGAGTTCATTACAGAGAGATCGTATTACAGAGAGGGCGTTCCGAGCTCTGCAATTCCCGTTTCGTCAAATCGCCCCTTCTGCAGACGCCCAGTCTGCCTGTGGGCGCAGCGCGGCGGCTGAAGACGCTTGCGAATCCCCCCCCCCCCCCACACATGTGTCTTATTTGGTACTGTGATAAGAAACTACTTCTAAGGAACCGCAAACATTTTTCATGTCAACAAACTAGCTTATAATATTCGATAAATTACACTCGCCTACCTACCACTTTGCCTCTTTTCAAGGCAGTAATTTTCCAATACCATTCTGTTTAATTTCATACAGACAATAAATCGTTGTTATAACAAGCAAATTGTTCGTTACTATTTCGATAATTGTAATAAATTGTTAACTAAATTTAAACGTGAAGTCTCTAACGAATGTTTATTACTGCACTAGTTTTTTTCAGTTAAGTCTCATAAACAATATTGACTAATTGTAAAATTAGGAAATTATAGTACTTACTAAACTATTATTTCAATATTCAAATTTTATTATAACCAATCGTGAACACAGCAATTAATAAAATCGTTTTCGACCAGCGGCTGTTGAACGCATACCATAAACAATTTATTTCCACTTCTAAACGAGATTGAAGTGCTACTTCAATCACAATTTCCTTTGCATATCTACGACTTTATTCCCATAGGAATCTAAGTTTTGCGATAACAAGAGTGTACACATACGTACTTACTTGCAGATAACAGCAAATTTTTCAAAAATTTCAAGTTGTTGCTTTTTACATTCCTTTTTTTAATATGAGAGATTAAAGACAATATTATTTTATACTGAGGTATGAAAGTTCAATTATTCTCGAAATAACTCTTCCTATCATTTCTCCATTTGCAATTTTTTCCAGTTTTCCTACATCTATAATGTTGCGATTATAGATTTATTCTCAATGAAATTTGTTCTTTAAAGACATATCTTGAAATAAGGTCATGTACAATTTTTCGAATATATGAGTTGATTTCTTGTAATTATGCACAAAATATAGGCAATTTTTAATTGTTTTAAAAACATTTTTTTCCATAAAACGACACTAAATTTTTTCTTTAAATTTTCTCCTCGTATATATAGCAAGGGTCAATAAGAGAGATGGAGCTAGTCCCATTTTTGGTGAATTTTTTTGCGAATATTACAAAACGTTAACACTTCAAAACTACAAAATTGAAGACAGAAATTTTGACCTTAGGGGAAATCTGTACTGAAAAATCCTTTTAAAAAAAGCCTGTGTAGATTTCATTTAATTTCGTCTTGAAATTAATGTAATTTATAAAGAACTTTTCCTCAAAAACCGCATCATTTTTTTCTTCGAATTTTGTTCACGGATAAAAGATGGAACGCTTAAAATAATAGCGTGGGACGTATTTTCGTTAAACTCTCTAAATTTTTAAAATTGCAAATTTATAATTAATGCAAGGAAGATATTTTGATTTTTCGCGTTACTTCTAAGCATTCTCATAAATAGCTCAATTTTTTATTTAATTTGTCCTTGAATGGAGGAAATAACAATTCAAAGAATGGCGTTGGTGTTATTGTCGTTGAAATCCGTGACTTTTCGAAATTATTTTTAGGCATATTCCTAAAATACAATTTGGAAGTTAGATTTTTTCCTTAATGAAATTTGGTGTTCAAAGACCAATTTCGAAATAAGGTGATGAACATCTAATAGTTTTGCAAAATTATAAATAATGTGAGGTGTGTGCTGATGTAGCACCATAAGTTATTCATGTGTGCATTAATCTCTTTTAAATCCCTTTTTATATAAACGACTATTAGTTGTTACTTCACGAAATTGGTTTGTACCTGTGCTGTCGGGGCAAAAGGAAAAATAGCTTTTGATGTGAGGAGGGCGATGCAACGCAGGTTTCCCCTGTGGATGGCTGTTAATGTGGGTGCGTGGTCGCCAGCGATGCTGCAAGCCACCAACTGCGGGGTTTTACGCGGAGGCCCTTTGATCGAGGCGGCGTCAATTCCTGTCCGCTTCCTGAGCCCTTGTGTTTCTCATTGGTACACTGTGGTTTATGCCCTACAGAACCGCTTTCGGGGCTTGAAATGAGCTCGATATAGAAAATAGAAAGCTGTCGATAATTTTAACTAAAGGTGTCGGTTCATCGGCCTTATTAAAATATTTCCTCTTAATAATCTACGATAATTGTGTTAAAATACGGTCTTATGTGGAGAAACATTGTTTAAGGGGTTAAAATACATTAATAAAAAATATTTAATATGAGAGGCGATGTGCAGAGTTCTTAATGAATGGCTACCAGAAAGATCGTCAATTCTCTTCGAACAAACGTCGAAAAAACAAAACACAGCCGAAATGCGTGATGATTATTATTGTTGGAGAGTAATAATAATAATAATAATAATAATAATAAATAATATAGTAATAATAATATTAATAATAAATAATAATCGAATGAAATGCCCGAGGATTGCAATGATCCTTTGCACATAGATGCAGTACTTTTTTGAATTACTGCGATGTGTAATAAAATTGTGTTAACAAATTTTATAGGATATGATATAAAAACTAAAACCATGTCATTCATTCAGAACTGATCTATTGTGGGCTGCTTACATTTCTGTAGTAACTTCTCAAGTAACTGTGAGTGAAAAATTGTAAATTGGAGTACTGATTTTTTTCCATAGCAACGAAGTACTTGGCAGCATTTACTACACAGTTAGTAGTTGATTTGCTAGAGGTTTTGGAAAATTTATTAGTCCTATAGCTTTTGTAATTCTCTATACTCATTACATCACCTGTCATTAACATTGGAGACATTGTACGGGATGTTTGAAATTCCACAGGCAGTTTACAGTAATGTCTACACAAATAAGATTGAATGATTCCACTCGTTTTCAATTCAATATCTTTTCTGAAAGCCGAACTGCAACGCCGCACCTGACTTGCAATTCGGAATAAAATGACAATCTATAATCGCCTGAGGGTTGCAAAGACTAGTTTACCTTAAAGTTACATTGAAGTCAGTAACGCAGACACAAAACAGGATACACTAATCAAATTCTTAATTTATTGTATTTGTAATTATTTAATAAAATGAACACGTTTAAAACGTGTTTAACGGTGTATATTAACACATTTTAAACATTTTCTATGATAGTACAAAAGAAATGAAGCTCGAAATATTAGGAACTTCCTCCCATCTCCCTGCGCCTAAGTCTGAAATAGTCCTTCGTTTGCAGAGAGAGTTCCAGTTTGCTTAACAATTCTGTATAATTGCATTATTGAAATAAAGCAAACATATGCATTTCTTGAGTGTGAAAGCACAAAAACTTCGATAACCTTTTTAAAAGCATCCATATGTCTGTACTAATCAAAGAGCAGTCATAGTACCTTTAAGAGACTAGTTATTTAGCAACAGATAAGTATTAAATTGATATGATTGTCACATGAAATTAACAATAAAAACTGAAATGTCTTTATATATTTTTGACTGTCAGAAGGTAATTGAAAAAGTCTTTATTTCGCAATCACGTATTTTTGCGTGTTGGTTTCACGCGTCATCAAGTGTGTTCATAAAAGAAATTATTGGACATGTGTTCATCTGAAAGTAAAAATGACAAACTTTTTTGAAGATTTTTATTACAAATTTTAAAATAATTAACAAAAATCAGAATGAAAATAATTAAAATTCAATTTTAAGTGAAGCATGTAAGTAATAAGTGTAAAATATGAATTAGATGGGAGATAAATTACAAAAAATGTTTAAATAAGTTAATAAAGTTTTAATAAGTTAATATATAATAAAAAAACATACCGTTGTAAAACACACAAAACTGGTTTATACAAATGATAATTTCATAATCTATAACGGGAAAAGATCCCATTATAAGAGCTATCATCATCACTGTATGGAGAGAGTGGCAAGTCTAAGCAGAAAGAGTGCCGACTAACGCAAAAAATAGACGCGAATATTTTGAACATATAACAGTGAATGTCAATAAGCACTCTATTAGTCGATCTCTCTAATTAGTGTGAACATTCAAGTGAACTGCATAGATACGTTATAGGAAATAAAAATATTTTTAAAAAATGGAATTTCATTAACATGTAGAATAACCAAACGGTCCTCAACATATCTTTTGTAAAAATCAGATTAAGGGTTTGCAAAAGTGATTCTTCTAATCTCCGCTTGACGATATCTGAACTGAGAGAACTACCGTTAGGAGTACCGTTTACTAGGTGATAAATAACTCCAAATTGAAATTCTATATGAGAAAGAATGATTCATACCATTATTATAATTTCATCAGGTGGAATGTGCAAGTTTTGGGAGATTACATTTTAAAGCAATTATGAAGAAAGAATGGGGAATATTTGGGAACATAGAATTAACATCCAGAGATGTGATATCGTGATTAGGAGGAACAGATAAATTTAAGAGTTCATGAGATTATTCAAAACTGTTACGAACACATTTTGTATTGATATTGAGAACCGGTTTAAATATGCAATTTAAAAAATTGCATAAATGACAGTGAGGCGTGCCAATAGACAAAACTTATCTCATAGGATAATCTGTTTTACGCGCTTTATACTTCGGTTTCTATAATCTGGCCGAAGACAGCTGATCAGCTGTTACGGTTTCGTCCAATCGAGAGCTTAAACGTCACCACAGTGACGTCACCGTGATGACGTTTTAGCTCTCGATTGGATGACGCCGTAACAGCTCATGAAATGTCATCGGCCAGGTTAAAAAAAAGGTATAAGTAAAACATTTGGTATTGAAGTATATCCAGAAGTGGGGTAAGTCTTCTTAAATACTTTGAAATCTGTATATTTTAAGGTTTTCCACCTCATAATAACATCCTGTATTTTTTTTTTAATTTCTGGAGTTAACTGCGGTTCAACGGGACATATTTGTCTACGCCCATGAACAGAGACTTAACTTTGAATTTATAATCAAAAAGTTTAATGGCAGCAAAACCATCTCCCTTGTTACTACCATTAAACGAAATAGTATTTTTAAGAACTTTTTAGTTTCAGTTAAATAGGAAAGTATATGTTCATCACTCTTCATGTAAACGATATTTTTGTTTAAAAAAGAATTTTCAACAGCTCATTACAAAAACTCCACATACAATACATGTACATTATTTTACAACACTTTGCCAAATGACATTAAACGATTAAATTCGATAGAAAAGTTTAAATCCAAAGTGAAATCGTATAACTGTTTCTATACAATTAGAGACTATGTTGAGCATCGCAAGGAAAGTAACATTAATTTTAACAGTGATATTTAATCTGTTATTTACCATTTGGACTGTGTAATTCTAAACAATATGTAACAAATATTGTATCGCAGCTTCTGGGTTAATGACCCCCATCTCGATCAGGGTTTTCGTTCAGTTTCCCTGATTTTTTGAGCAAATGCTGAGATGGCCCCTTGTTCTGCTTCTGGACATGAATGTAACTTCATTATCTGTGCACGTCTTCTAGAATTCAGTGGGAAATACAGTTATTCAAATTATCGTTTCCACGTTGTCGCGGCAGAAAGGATTATTCCGAAGGACAACATGGATAAGAACCCACAATTTATTGCTTATTTATCCGTGAAAACATATTTTATTACATGCGAGCTTTTTTTAAATTAATTCAAGATTCAAGTCGTGTATGACTTAGTGTAGGGATCACAGAATTTGGAAAACGTGCACAGAATTCACTTCTCCGCATAGCACGTCATACACAGTTTTAACTTTTTTCGACGTAAAATAAATAAATAAATTTAAAGAATCAACAACTGACTGTCTTAATTTTTTATCAGTATCTTGCACTCCACATAATGAGATCTCAAATTCTTTGATGGTGGAAGTAAGTGAAAAATTTGTCAGAATTTTTAATTGGGAAGTTGAAATTTTTACATAACGAAATAGTGTTAATAACCGGCTTTGGAATATTTTGGTCAGTCAAATTCCAAAAAAAGTTTTTACTACAGTTATCAATCAATCAAATCTAAGAACACAGAAAACTGACTTCAACATTATGTTGAATGTAACTTTAGATTTTTTCGACCTCACCCAACGTTGGAGATTGAATCAACTTTTTGGGGAAAAAAATCTGTCGAACAGCAAAAACTTGCAAAGTTACATGCTACACAAGGTCATCAAGGTGATCAATAAGTTTTAATTTCGTTACAAATATTAAAGGAACACGTTATTCATTCCACAGTTTACACCCTAATTTTCTTAATCACACTCCAAGGAAATAAATGATATAGATCGATGTCTAGATTGAATATTTGTGCACTTGTACAAGACGGAAGAAGAGTGAAAAATCCGTTGCTCATCTGTTGAATGTATTCATTAATGAGAGGAACTTTTATCTCTGTGTATTTGCTTATTTGGAATAAACCATGGGGTTTGTACGGGTTTTATTAAGTACTGGTGTTGGATGATTTGTAGTTTCTTGTTGTGTGTTTGCTATATGGTTCCAAAGTTGACAGGCGTAAGTTAATGAGGGACGGATTATCGTTTTAAAGCACATTGTTAGACAATATGAGATAAAACAAATTCCCGGACGGTAGCAGCAGAAACCTTTGAAGTGTAGGGGCCCCTCCCTAGACCCGTATTCCTAACGCATGACGGGTGCCCGCCATGATGTGTCCATCTGTCAAGCGCTTGAATTCAAACCCACGCATGCCCTCAGGTTGGGCGAGGAGTGGGGATGGGAGATTTAATCGAGATTAGTAGAGCAATTGATTATTTTATACGATTAATAAGAAAATTGAAATCGATTATTTTTACTCCGATTAATCAACACATAGATTATTTTTTCCGATTTTTAACTGGATTATTTTAATTCAAATATTAATTTTCAAGACTAGTAAAATATGAAAGTATGTTTCTCGTTCTGCACTTATGTAACGGAATTCCTTCTCTGTTCATCTCTCTCCAACTGCAAAACATAATAGAGACAAACGTACGCCATTAATTTAATATTAGTAAAACTCATAAAATTAAATGTCGCTGTTTATGATCTAATAATTTAGTGATGGTATTGTATTCAGTATGACAGAAGAAATAGAACTACCAATTCTAGAAATTCTACGACTCTTTTCATTTTAAACTGAGTTACAGTCGTTTTTCATGAGTACGTGTTTGAAATTAATAGTATTTAAATAAAGAAGAAACAAATACTATTAATTAATCGTTCTGTGCTTCTTAAAAACTACTAAACGATTAAATAATTTACAAATTAAAAATTAACGATTTAACTTATTTTAAAACACGTGAAAAGTTAATCGATTATATAAGATTAATCGATTAATTAGGAACGATTAATCGACGCATATTAACCTAATAAAAATCTTTGATTAGATATTAATCGATTTTTATTTAATAATAGGCCATCCCTAGCGCGGAGTAGCCAGTTGGCTCTGCCCTCGTTGCTCCGATTCTGAGACCCCAGGGATTTTCACTGCTCTGGATTCTCTGCTCTGGACGATGTGAGAATGTACACGCGTTGAAAAAAATATAATTATTACTTTCAACGTACATTTCCAGATGGACAAATGCTTATTTATTGAACTCCAACTCACTTTACATTAATACAGTATGCACACTAATTTCCACTTTTCTTTAATAACTATCATTATCTACCCACTTTATTCTGTTTTACAATAAAAAAATAAATGTTTTTCTCTACATTTAGTGTTTAGGGACTGACAGCTTACTGATACTTGGTTGGCATTTTAGCGTACCGATGATAGCTGACTACGAGCGACGGCAGGTGACGATTCGCTGGCCCAGTCACGGAAGAATCATTCGTGGGGTCAGTGACGGCACGACTCGGTCGCAGGATGGTGGGCACACCTGGGATGCGGTGCGTGATACCCCGAATCCAAATTTCTGCAGGACATCCCTCGATCGCACGACTCGCATTCTTGTCTGCGCCGCCTCGTCCGGTTCGGTCAGAATGTAATAAATAGCTGACGCCTCGTTCGCGTGTCCTGTTGAATCCTTTTATCTTACAAGGGTCTAGCCCTAGCTGGAGCACAAGTTAGCCGGCTACGCAATCACCGGACGGAAAAAGACTCGCAGCTGCTCGGGTGACCAGGGTCTCGCCTGGTGGGCAGGGACGATTCAGCACGCATGATTGAATACTGCTCTCTTCCTCTGAATGTCACGTGAATAGGCGAGAGCTTTTTTTATTTTCTGCGAAGAAAGGCCACGCATTCTTACAGAATATTCAATAATCATAATGATAATAGCAAACAAATAATTAGTACATATTGTATATTGACCGAAATTGAATGCGTTTTATACCCCCCCCCTCAAACTTAGCAATATCAATAGGGCCTTCAAATGTTTAGATATTTATTGGAAAGATAATGATAAAATAATACTAAAAATGAGCATGATTTTGAGGGCGTTTAAGACAGAACACCCTACGAAAAATATCTGGAATTCCTTTCCCTGTCGTTGCAGAAAGATAGACCCGGACATTCGATCAATCTTGTGATAGCGGGAAAATGCCACGCCTCGCCTCTGAGCCATAAGTCAATTTATGGCAACGTGTGTTACGTCAGAGAAGAAGAATAGAAAAACGATGCTATTACGATTTCTCGTAGTATGTTCTTTATCCCCGGAAATGTTGAAATACCAACATATAGAAGCTCCTCTATTATATTTAAAAAAATATTTTCTTAAGCACAAACTTTCGAAAATGAATGTATCGATGCCTTCTCTTTGAGTAAGTCAACATTCAACAGACTCTCTTCAACATAATTATATTCCTTTGACATTGCCGAAGTTGAACGAGAAGTTGCCATATCTAACTTTTCACAGAAAGTCCTTGTTGCCACTAAATTATTCGGGGATATCGAAGAATTGTTCCTTTAAGAAAAACATGAATTATTGAATTTCTATTTCGGAGAAACAGTAATACACTGAATATTTTCCATCTGCATAAGAGATTGACTCTAAATAATGAATACCTAATGTGTTTTTGAAATTACGTGAGAGAAATGAAGTTCAATATTGTGCGGTAATGGCACGTAGAACTTTATTAAAATTAAAATTTGTAAAGAACTGACGTCTTTTTCATCGAATTCCATGTATTGCTACGTTATTGTTACATTTGAGTTCCATTCAAAAGGTTCATTTTAAGCAAACCATGCAGAACGGTCATTTAAAATGTTGAAAACGTATATTCTCAAAACACTATAGATTCACAAATATTAAAGAAAATAAAAGTATCGTTACTTACAATAGTTGTTCGTTGGAAACATTAATGTCTTTCTATTGTCCATTAATTTTCACTGGCACAGTGTTAAATAATTTTTAATTCTTCTTCATACTCTTTAAAATAACATCGCCACAAAAATGTAAAATACAAGAATGTGCGGTTACATACTATAAGTTCTTCAAGATTTTAAGTGAGTACCATATTTCTTTCATTAAATTCCTTTATCCCAAAAAAGACAAGTTCTAATAGCCTTATGGTATACTGTTTATGTGTTTGTTTTGTTTTTGATCACTCAACTCTGAAGTTCGATTTCTCGGACCATTACGAGTATGAAAAGCTTCACCTTTACAACTAAGTCGGAAAATTTTCTCGGGCTAGGCCGTAAAAGCCGACATGTGTTGTCAACGGAGATAATATTTTTAGGTTTTTACTCATTTTGCCAACTCCAATGTTTAGTTCGACTGCATATGATGTGAATGCTTGAGAAACCATACAAAAAAGTATTAAATATCAATTTCCGAAAAACATTATTCACGATAGTAAGGGAGAATAAAAGTAAACATATGCAAATAAGTGGAGATCAGATAGAAGCATGTCATGAAGCACGCCATTTAAAAATTTGGGGGGAATTATAATTGAAGAAGGAGACGCTAGAAAATATATTGTTTCGAAAATCATGAAAGGACGACAAGCCATGAAAAAGTTAAACTCCACAGGGAAAAAGAAATGACTACAAGGAAAGGTTGTTTGACTCTGTCATACAAAGTACAGCACTGTGTGGTTCAGAAACATGGGAATTAAGGAAAAGAGAAGGAGCTACATTAATGGGTCTACAATATGCATTTTTGAGAAGACGACGTGGAATATCTAAAATGGAACACATTAGCAAGCGAATGCAGGTGCGAAACTCAATTGGAGATAAAATGGAAGGTTTGGTCACGTGGAAAGAGTTGATTGGGAGACGGCCCGGAGAGAATTGTGAGTGGTTTCCATTAGACTATAAAAAGAAGATAGGAATGGCAGAATCAGGTTTTTAAAGCTATGCAAAAATGAGGTCTAGGAGAGAGTGACCGGAATGACGACGGGGTTTGGAAATTGGCATGCGAGAGGCGGCAGCGAGAACTGTAAAATACTCGCAAGAAGGAGACGACTTCGACCTACTTTGTTCCCGGCTTTCATATCCAAAGAATCTTGCGTGTTTATCCGCATCATGATGAAGGTCCGATATTTCATATTTACCAAACCTAAATATCTAAATGGGACTCGAGTACCTAAGAAACCTAAAGAACTTTAAATTAAAAAACTTTGTGATGTCCTTTTTATTGATTTCTTATTTTAGTTTTCATTACCGCGTGAAACAAATTGCCTCATGTTGAGATGTAAGCATCTTGAAATTCGGCCTTGTTAACGAACACAGAGGGCTCGTAATTGAAAGTTGCGAATGATAAACACTCTCAAGAAGACATGCTGGACAACTTGAACGCCCTCGGAAAGGTCGTAATATTAGAAGCAAAGCCGCGCTTGTCTTTTGTCTTATTCGTGGGTTTTCGTAATGGCGCGTGAGCAGCATATGGCACGGCTTTTTGCGCCTTTCTCGGTCGTGCCGCCAGATGTCGCATGATTGCGACCAAATCAAGCAGCGCTGCACATCAGACAACATCTGGCGGCATGACTGAGAAAGACGCGAAAATCCGTGCCATATGCGTGAAGACAAGTCAATTACGCGCCTAGGACCTCCCGGTTAGAGGCGCTGCAGTGACATCAGTTGATGCACTGAGCTACCGCTACCGGTGGTTTCTCCGATCAACACCAAGCGAATGCCGGGTCAGTACCCTAACAAACGGACCACGGACAGTGCGCGATCTTTCCTTCCTCTTCCTTGTCCTACCCTCTCCCCTTACACACGCACATACATACACACACTCACATGCACTACACTATCACATATTCCGGGAGACCGGTCGGGAGCTTCGAACTTGTCCCGACTGGTGCGGTGCCCCGCTGGTGGGAGAGTCCTGGTTAGGGGGAAACCCCACTAACCGCCGGTAGGTTGGCGCCGGATCTCGCCATCCAGCGGGCGAAGATCACCGCCATCTCCCGAGAAAAAAGCACATGCACTACACTAACGGGACTAATGACCAACGCCGATGACGCGCCCGAGAACAAAAATCAATCAATCAACGAGCGCACGCTCATCTTCTACGCCCAAATATTTTCCGTTGCGATACCCATAAAAGCTGCTCCATTTGTTTTGCAGTTCTTCTCCAATTACGTTCATCGAATACTTGTACCAAAATACCTTTGGTCAGTATGAGCCAAATTGATGGAAAAGTAAGAATAAAACTAGAGAAAATTTAAAAACATTGTCCTAGATAATTTATAAATACTATTTTTAAAAGTTAACTTTTATGTTTAAAAAATAGAGCATTACCATATAATTATGTGGTGGTAAGGAGGTGTGGTGGTAAGGTCCCGGTGGTAAGGAGCCACCGGGCATCACCGATTCTATCCATTTACTGGTCTATGGTCTATTTTTGAATGCAATTTTCTATGGTTTTCTTTATGATTATGAAATGATCTCTAATTATTTCATTAATAACCAAAAGTGGGCCTGAAAACAAGATATCCATGCCAGTAATCACCCGATAATGATCTAATTGACGACGGAGAAAACAATGAAAATTCATATTCTTTCAAAAACCAAACCGTAGTGCGTGTAGACTTGGGCTATGTTGCGAGAAGTATACGGTGTCTAAGTACGAGAAAATGTAACACTGCACAGGAGGAAGACACCTGATCAGAGCGAGAATGTTATCTACGGAGAAGCGATAGTATATGAAATATCTCCTATTTCTTTTTCTGCTATATCTTTCTGCTTCTCTATCTACAGTTTTGAAGAGAGTGTTGGTTGTCATCTTCGCGAACTAGGAATGCTTCTACGAATAATCCGTCAGCGATAGATGTAATTTCCGAAGTAAACGGCAACAACAGATATATTTCCGATTTTCGCGCGTAGTTAGTATTTATTGAACAATTAACATACTCCTCAACCCATTCTGGAAAAAAATGTTACTGCTGGGGAAGTGTCTTCTTGCCACATATGGTGGCAACCACCAATCCAAAGAACAATCATTCCAAATTTCAAGCCAAGATTTTTTCACTCAAATTGTCCAATTTGACTGGGCTAATATAATTAACAAATGAAGGAACAAGTATAAACTTAGTCCAAATAACTTGTTTCATGTTCATTTTTTGCCCGATAACTTATGAGAAGCATTTATTGGTGGGGTCAGGTATAATCAATAGTGTTGGTAGATCTTGAGATCTTAACGCGTAGTGCAGCATAGGTGTAAAACTGGGGAACAGGGTGGAGCGTACAACACGGAAGTATTTTTGTGGCCCACGATATTCGGACATGAAATGAAAACTATATGTTACAAACAGAAAACCCTCAATTGTCTTCCTCCTTTTAAGAGTTCGTCCACTTCGCGTCACGTGCCCTTCTTTGTTGTGTGGAACACGAAAGCACTTCTTTGAACAAGTGCGCCCTCCCGCGCGAAAGGATCACAAAAGCTGCCCTGAGTGCGGTGAATTAATATTGAAAGTGGAAGAAATCAAAAATGAATTCGATAAACACTTTGGTGATTTAAAACAATTTCCCGCATTTTACTAGGCCTTTTTCCTTGAAAGCTGAGCATGCTCCATACAACTGAAGTTAATTTATTTCCACAGCGTTTCGGTTTTCAAAGGCAAATGCAGAGAAGTAGGAATTACAAAAATATATCTTTATTTAAGTAAAAATTTCTCGAAAATTGAAAAGTTTTCCGCTCAAGTTTAATGCTATTTTTAGTTTGTGTACGTGTGTGATTAATTTTGTCAGTAAAATTAAAGAAAATAGCTTTCTGACCAAGGTTAATTGATAAACATTTATCTGTCTTAATGAAAATCGTATGTTTTCAGTTTTTTATCTTTTTTGAAAAAATAATTAGAGGAAAGTGCTGGCAAGTTTCCAGTACAAAAATTAAATTAAGTTTTATAAAAATATTAAATGAAGTATATGTTTAACTTAATTTATACAGCAATAATTTAACATTTCCTAAATGCACGAATTAGAAAATGTGCTTCAATTTTCATTCATAATTCCTGAATTCTCACTTCAAAATATAATGTTTACAAAATTTGTAAATGTCTTGTAGCCCACCTGAATTTAACGTTCCACTAAATAGCCTGTTTTAGTTGAGTTTGACCGTCGCCTGTGGGATATCGTGGTTGTAAAATGGAACTGATGACAAGTTACTTTTGGGTAAGCAAGAGGTCAGAAATAAATTTCAGACTTAAATGTGAAAATTAATTCTTAGACAGAGTAATCGAAACCATAGTTGAACACGTATCCAAAAACTAAAATTAATCGCTGGAAGTGTACGGCTCTGAATGTTCGTATATGCAACCCGCCAGACAGCAAAGTTAGGAACACGAGAAAAATATATACAATACTCTGCAGAGAGATTTTCAATGATAATCAAGAAATTATGCATTGGTAAATATTCTCTTGTTATTCAGTAAGTTATTGACAATACCTACTTGAAGTATTTTTTTTATTGTTATAGTGGCATCATTTCAACGTTCTTAACGTCTATTCAGTTTTTTACATTAAGGTTCGATACTTGATTTTACATTAGATATATACCCAAAACAGTGCTTACAATAACAAGGAAATTACTTTAATAATGCAAGTAAATTTTATCAACACTTATTCACAAATTTCAACACAAATTTTAATAAATTCAATAAATTCATAGAATAAAATGTCAATTGAAATTTTTAAAAATTATTTTGTTGAACATTCTTTCACTTATTTCAGTCTCATTATTTTACTGATGAAAAACATTAAGATACGTTGCGGAGTATCACTATTTCTACTTTTAAAAAAATCCATTTAGAGATCACCCCCATGAGGATAGCTGAAGTTCGGCATATTTCGTAAGCAATAGAGGTGTTTGAGTGGGCACATAGTACAGGAAAATAGAAAATCCCCGTTGTCGCAGGTAGTCTTTATTTAAACACATCTGTATTCATATGTATATTGAGAAAAAAGCGAAACGAAATTACTTTTAGAGACGACACAAACACTGGAGATGAAGAAATATCTCAACAATAAAGATAGCTCTGAAGCATACAGATCGCCTCCTATATTATTTCAGAAGTATACATAGCTTTTGCGGCTCTCACACGCAACCAATCTTTATATATGAGGCCCCTAAAGAAAGATAATTTCGCATAGACGTGATGAATTGCACTTTGACTTAAAAAATATGAAAGATGTGCTTAAAAAACATTAAAAATTCGTGCCAAATGCAATCCGCATTTCTCGGTCGGATTTTTGAATCTATATCGCTAAATAACTCCCAAACGAAGCGTTTTAGGGCCTTAAAAACTAAACTTTTAACTAATCTAAACTAAACTTTTCAGGCCAAGGGCCTCAAATAAAAGTTTTTCACGCCGTATTCTACAGGATCAGATCTTCCTGTACATTCTCTTATATTTTCGCTGGTTCGACGTTTCTCGATTCTACCCCACCTGTTGAGAGCCTACATAATATGCAACTGTAAGTGAAATTAATCTAATTACTTGATATTCTACGCAACTGAATTACACGGGTGTGCCTCCGTGCTCGGTAATAACTTTAATTAAGAATAGTTTCTATTGACTTGAGTGTATTGTATTGTTATCAATTACAAGGAGACATACAGAACAAGTGACGGCGGCTGGCAGGGTCTTGAAGAAAAAGATATATTACGGGCTTTATATCGAAAAGGAAAAATAGCGAAGAGGGTGAGGTTTAACTTGCGAGAGGTTTTGCATGGGTACGCTAGTATTCCTTAGTTCCGAGATATACCAGAACATGGAACTGTTCACTGTTCTGTTCTGATATATCTGAACATGGAACTGTTCATGGAGACTGACTGTCTCCATGCTGTAAATATTTTTAGGGATGGAGAAGCATACCATGATGGGAGTAATGACACACTATTATCAGTGTCTGGTAGAATGGATCATTTATCGTTATTTTTAATTTTTTTATGATAAATTTACTATTTATCAATATATTAAAGAATTATATAAAATAATTCGTAAATCCTTTAAACGAGGCATTACATGCAGTGAAGAAACTTTTATATCAATATCTCGCGACTCTGTGAATTGTTTATTGAAAATTTAAAATAACTGTAAGAGATTAAAAACACAAGTTACAAAATATTTTAGATTAAAGTCGCAAGATTCAGCCCTGGAGAGGCGTGTCGGTATCAGCGTCCCACCAAACAAGAATTCTGGCTACTCGTGTTAGGGGAAGTAATGTATTAAATATATAAGAACAAAATCCACCTTTTTTGTTATCAGGGCCCGGCAATAAAAGATTTTTTTAAGAAAAGCCGCTGTTTTCTCCAGGACTTGATAGTTTTTCTATACTGCGTACGCAGCTGGCGAAAAGTAAAAATCAGTTTTTTAAAACAGGTCCTTACATTTTTTTTAAAAATGTGAGTAGTTTTGCGTACTTTTCACACTTTAGCATTTGCAAATTCGAATTTTCCACACATCTTTTGCTACAATCTTTCAGGAGTTATCACGCTCAAATACAACAATGGGAAATCTGTGACAAGCCAGTTTGAAATTTCCAGAATAATTTTTTATTGTTGGTTGGTGATTCTGGGTGTATGGAACGGAGTTTTGCATTGTCGAATTTGTGTTTCTGGTTCCTTTAAATGAATTAAATTCAAAATCTGTAATGAGTTTTACAAGTGTTCACTGAGATTTGTTACTGTGGACAGAAACTGTGGTAAAATAATTTTACGTTGAGTTACTTATGCGAGAAAGTACGTGCAGTTGTAACTGAATTACTTGAAATACGTAGCACTGTCGTAGCAGGCAACGTAAAAATATTCTGATTTTTAATACAACTATATGTATACCCGAGTTTTTCGTCGTTGCTGTACTAAAAATAAAGCACGAAATTCAGCGAGAAAATTGTGACAAACTTTTCCCATTTTACGCGCCTAAAACAGCGTCTTCGAAGTTGGCACGAATGTCCCGGTAATGTTGGTGAAGGATGGATGACAGGTTTTCCAGATAAACTGTCATCAACCCCAGGAAGCAAGGTCTCATTGCAGTGATATTGTTACTTCTAGTCACACATTTTCTTCGCAATTACTTAAAACAAGAAAGAGAGTGATATCGTCCCGAAGATAATACGAAAATAGTGGTGCTAAAACAGCAAGTACTTTTTCTGTTCAATAATGGATACTAAAATTACCGCAAACTCTGTCCATATTAACACATCTCGGCTATCACTTCTAAAACTCATTACCAATCATAGCGCATTAGGAGCGAAAATTTAATTCGCTTAAAGATAACAGCAACACCAATTCAAGTCAATTCAAGAGTTATTCTTAGAAATGTAAACTGCCGTGTGAGAATTGCACACGGACAACCTGAAGGCTCTGTCAATGAAAGCACAGAAAGCACGGTAAAGTCGAATTTGCAAATTCAGAAATTTGCAAAATTACCTAAATTGCTCATATTTTCAAACAAAATTGTGCAGATATTTTTAAAGAACTAACTTGTAGGACAGATTTCATTTAACAAAAGATCTCTATAATAAATATTGTAATTTTTGCAACTTTTAAAAATAGAGTTCTCGGGAAATGGGATCAGCACCATTTTCTTTATCATTCTGTGCTACATACTAGGAAAACCTTTAAAGAAAACATTGGAGCCGTTTTGACAATTTTTCTTAAATTGCGTTTTACTGCAAGCAAAAATTATGCAAAAACACTTTTTTTTTCAGAAAATTGTACATTCCTTTTTATACAGATCTGATTTTATAGATAAAATTTTAAGACAATCTGTCTTCAATGTATTATTTTTGCATATTTCAAAATTAAAGTGTTCGCCGAAAATGGAACCAACATTTTTCTTTACCCTGTGCGTTAATACATACGGGAGTTTTTGCGAAAATAATTGTTTAAATATTGCTTTATTTTACGCAAAAATAATGCAACAGTTACACATTTGCAAAAAAATGGATATCCTTATTTTAAGGTGTCTTGAAACAATAGATTTTATTAAGAAATAAACATCATTCGTTAATATTGTAGATGAAGGAAGACGTCGAAATTTTTTTAAACCTTTAAAATTTTTGAAAAATCAGCGCTTTCAACGGAAATGAGATCACGTCATGCATACAGGGGTTGATCACCCCAGCATACTCTTCAACAAAGTAGAATTTTTAAAATATTACATTGGTTCTTGAATCTTCAAGGACCATCGTAGTATTTTAATGTCCTTGAATCTTCAAGACCGTACATGAATTTTGGAAAAACATTGTGTGAACGGTTTAGGCGCTAGTCATAACGACGGACAGACGCACTGCAATAATTTCTGTAAATTGTGTAATCAGCATAAAATGCTTCGAAATAAACAGGAATCTTCAGACCTTTTGGCCGTTTTACGATCGCTTAATCGCAAGTTAAAAACTATGCCAAAAGACCGACGATTTTCAGACGAAATAACATTTGCAAATATAATGAGTCAGAAATGGCACTATTGCAATATACGCAATAGAAAAATATATGCACGTATATTTTAGTATATTTAAGACACTTAAAAATCAAAGATTGAATGAAAGGTATGAATGAAATTGAGCGAGAAACTTTTCCCATTTTTATGCGCCTTTTATCGGAGCCACCTGTTCGTGCACAAACTCGTCTAGACGATACGTAGCAGTGGCTCTGCAAAGAGGAAATCGTTGTACTACCTGAACGACATCTTAATCAATTCAATTGAATTCCAATTCAATTTAATACATTATATTCAGTCATATTCAATCAGTCAATTCAATTCAATCAGTTCAATTTTATCAGCATTTTATGTTGAGATTGCAATAAGTTGAATTTGCCGACATGTTGAAATAGAAGACATCTCAATATGAACACTCGTCAGTGTGGTCCGTTCAGCCAGTACAGGATTTTTTGACAGGCTCTAATAGAGTTGAGAATCGTCGACAACCGCTGTAACGTCGCTGGCTATCTCTCTCTCATCCTTTTATGAGAGACGGTCCCGCCTGACCACCATGACAACCGATTACCATGGTGCCATGACCACAAAGAGCAATTGTAAGAAGTGAATAGTTGTTATTTAGATTAATCTGTTTCCCACTACAGAAACCCTGATGAAACTCTATCTATGCTCTGTACTAAAAACCAAACTATCCTTGTGCATAATATACAAATAAATGTACACATATGATGAGATGCTATCGTCTTGATTCATCACCACGCTACACCGCGTCGCTTTGGGAAGTGGTTGCTAGCGCCAGCTCATGCACATTGAGCTCTCATCATGTCGAAAGGCGGTAAACGGACAGGCTATAAATATCGAATTTTTAAGAGTCGGCGTTGTTTACTTTCATCACGGTTTTCATTAAAGGACTAAATTTGAAACACACAATTATGAATGTAAAAAACACATCCAATAAAGAAGGTTTACAAGTGTACTTTCTTGCATTCTAGATGCATAAATACCTGAGAACCTTTGTCGTCGCGTTCGTTCTATTGGTCCCGAGACGGGGAAGGAGAGGGGGTGCACGTGGCATGGCCACAAGTAATGCTGCTATCTGGCTAGGAAAGGCATATTACCTGACGTAGCTGTCGACTGGAGAGATCGCACGCACGAGAGGGGAGGGGGAGGGGGAGGAGCAGGGCGAGAGCTGAGACAGGCCTCCGACTCGAGGGCGACCTGCGACCCAGAGCCAGGGACAGGGCTCGCCCGCCCACACGCCATCCCGTTGGCGGAATGGCAAGAACAAGACGAAGTACAACGGCCGAAGAACAAGTGTGTGAAGTGGGTGGGAGTCACTTCTGCGTATTACTCACCGACCACGTCCTCCAGTTTGGTTTGGCATCAGTGAGTGTCAGTCAACCCTCACATAACATACAAGCAAATATTGCTTTATAATCGCATTAACTGAAACAACAGCATGTTCAGCGTTGTCTGTACCGCGCGGGAAAAGTGGGAGGGGAAAACGTTGATAATCTTTTCTCGTTTTTTTTGTTACCAAACCCAAATGCTGCGTGACCGGGTGAGATAGCTCAGGGCATTAATTGATGCCACTGCAGTCCCTCTGACCGGGAGGTCCTAGGTTCGAGTTCCGACGGCGGCAGGATTTTCGACACTAGCTTTTCAGCTAGGTCAAAATCGCCGATGTCTGGAGGAGAATTCTAGAGGCCGGCTGCTCTGGTCGGTAGTTTTCCGTGGTTTCAACGATTAACACCAGGCGAATGCCGGAGCAGTACACTAACAAACGGGCCACGGACCGCGCGCGATCTTTCCTTCCTCTTCCTTGTCGTAACCTTTGCCCTTACGTACATTTATGCTAGCATGAACTACACTACCACACATGCCGAGATCTTCGAGCTTGTCTCGGCGGGGGCGGTGTCCCGATGGTGGGAGATACCTGGTAGGGGAAAATTCCGCTAGTCGACGGTAGGTCTGCACCGGATTCCGCCATAGAGCGAGGCAAGACCACCGCCATATCGGAGCAAAACATGTACTACGCTTACGGGACAAATGACCATAGTTGTTGGCGTGCCCGAAATCACTTACAAATGTTGCGTGTGGGCAATCGCACACAGGAAAAAGCACCCATAACCTCTCTTATCCAATCTGTCCACGTTCATATTCTTATCGAAGAGTTCAAAAAACAATGTGATAAAAATTATAAACATTTAACGGTCTCAAAATGTGAAATGACCGTTTTTATAAATATGTCATACAGAAAGGTATCTGTATAACTCATTTCGAACGCGCCCAGAAATTGAAAGAAAACCATGCAGCCTCTAACCTTTGGAGAGGTTCTGTTGTTTCGTTTGATATGCAGATACGAACTCGGGAAAACTCAAAAAACAATCAAACAGTTTCGGTTTTGACTGGAAAATGCAAATATTTGATATAGTTACATCGTACTGCGCTACCGACGGAAATGCTCCTACTGTACTCCTCTTTCCGTATAGCTGACCAAGACTCCGAGAAAAAGACTTCTGAGCATTAAATATTTGCTATATACGCGTTGGGTTTTGCAACAGCAAGTTTTAAAAAAACATTTTTAGTATGTAAAGAGCAGATGCACTGTAAATATTTTGTCATTACAGTATTCGTGAAAATGTTTTTTAAAACATTTAATTTATTTGTGTTGTTCTAGTGCGTTTAATTTGTTGTTCTTGAGCAGTGTGTATACCATATTTAAGAAAATAACTTTTTAGATATACAGGCGACATACAGTGGTTCTTTCTGGCTATACTCTTAGTCTGCTGAAACTTTTGTTTTTAGTTCTAGCGCTAAAAGTCAGACGATGCTAAAATATTCAAATAAATCTATGAATGGAACAAAGAAAAAAACTTTAGTCTACTATCAGAATAAAAACTTTAGTTTAGTCTATCAGCTACTACTGAACTTAATGAATGATTAAGTTACCACTCGATCTACCAGCTTCATGTCTCAACCTTTCCTACTCGCAAAATAAAATGTCATTTTATTACTCTATCATAAGTAACTATTATATGACTTGTTCAGCAGCAATTGGTTTTAACGAAACAACCATTGTTGATTCTGTCATCGACACATGTCAAGGACTCTACAGTTTAGGTCACCGTGTACTGACCTCTTGAAACAAGAGACATCGCTACTGAATGGGTCGTGATCCACACTATAACCGATTCCGATGTATTCTTGGGCGCTAATGCGATTGTGGCGGGTATTGGAAGTTGGGGCAGTTTTGTTCGTCATACGCTTACGCAAGTCGTGCTCGAGCGACGAATTTGTCAGCATCGCCCAGCGACGGGCACTTGCCTGTCGGGGAGCAATGCAGAACGGCTCGTAAGCTACCGTCGCCGAACGGAGAGCGACGGAAAATCGCTTGTGTCCTAACTAGAAGTCATTGTCGACGCTCTATGCCCAGGACACCGCGCGCCGACTCAATTAGGAGATAACCGATCGCAACGCTCGAGAGTCGCGGGTCACAGTCGCACTCAGTTAAACGCCCGACTTGCTCTACCTTCACGCAGGCAATTTGAATGGGACAAAAGTCGAAAAGCAATTTTTTCTGCAAACCATGCGGGGAAATTCATCCGACATTTTTTTGCACATTTGCACATAACTGATGAAAAGACGGCTCGCCGCGCGAGCGACTAGGAGAATTACGAGGCATTGAGAGAAAATCGCTTCGATTTTTAAGAAGTTCCCTTTGTTCATGGTCATGCCACCACCAATGACATGCAATCTCAGCGCTATGTCGTCTAGATCAGCTACGATTGTTTGTACCTCTGCTGATATTTTTTTGTAATACAAGACATCATTATGAGTGAGTCACCGATATCTTGTTGGTTTCATTAATGAAGGTTCGAAATATGTGTGGTTATTATAAAAGTAATTTTCATAAAATTTATTTTATTTTATTAATTTCATTTCATTTTAATGTTTCAAAAATATTATCACATAAGAATATAATAAAAGAATATGCCCATTACGGGTTCCAATGTTTTATGCTAATATAACTAATATACGCTGTGAAGTGCGGTGAAGTGCTGTGAAGTGCTTGTCAGTGTAATGCAAAGCAAAACAGTGTAGTGTAGTGCAGTGCAGTGCAGTGCAGTGCAGTGCAGTGCAGTGCAGTACAGTACAGTGAACGCGACCAATGCATTTTTTTAAAAATCTAATTTAGCCAATATTTATGTAGCTTGAATTAAATATTAGTATCACCAACATATAATTATTGGATATCATGACAGAGTTGAAAAAATTGTTATAATTCTCAATATTAGTGATAGTATGATTATTGCATTCTTGTCTTGTACTGTACTCCTTTATTATTATTATTATTATTATTATTATTATTATTATTATTATTATTATTATTATTATTGTTATTTAACTGCCACGGGGCCATACCCAATTGCAGTTGAAATAAATGTGTGTATGTATAGTTGTTATTGTGCTGCTGCCAATTTCAGAGCCGTCGTGTGCCGTCGGCGCGGCGCGCGGGGCCGAGCGCGGGTGATCGCAGTCCGCGGCGGCGGAGCGAGCGGCCGGCTTCGCATTTCCCCCGCCGGAGAACATTTCGTTTGTTAAGCACACTTTTCTCATGACAGATCGAAAACAGAAGGCGAACTGAGTCATTTTCTCCGTCGCTGACATCATCGAGCGTTAATACTGGGAAATTTGAAGAGGATATTGGTGATAATCGTTGTCAACGTCAACGTGTAAATGTCGTTAGATGAACATACATTTTCCACGAACTATGAAAATCTGCATACAAAGAATAGAGATGTGTGAATCGGAACTAAATTTCTGCACAGAAAACATCGCTTTTATATAAACTTGACGAAATCTATCTTAACTAGTCCGCATCTCTACCGATGCTCCAAGTCACACTGCACTAACCATTAAGGATTCTGCCGACATATTCAATCAAGAAGCAAGGCATGTCTCACTCGAGAACATACTCGTACGCTTATATTCTCCGTCGCTAATCATGGGTTCGACAATATTTTTCTGATTTTTCAGCTTAAATAAAAAATTAGCCCCAGAGATGCAAAGACGCCAGCGCCCAGCCACGGGACTTCGAAAAGAGGATATCCTGTCGTGATATTCGAAGTTATTAAAGTCGACAATTCTTTTCTGCAGTAAACACAGTCAATCTACGACTTAAAAGAATTGGGGGATACGCGGATGATATTGACGAGAGATAGTGGCGTTTAAAAATCAAATTCTGCAAACATTTTTGTAGAAAAAGAAAGAACACCCAGAAGCAGGAAGAAACTACTATTCACCATCGCCCCAACTGGAGTAAAATGCACATCTAGGTAATTAAATGTAATATCCTGATTTGCTTTGTTTTGTACAATTATGATGAAATTTAACGTCGTAAACCTCTCCTTGTTCTCTACGGAATGCATTTTATAGAAAATGTCAATCTACGAATGGTTTACTTGTCACGAAGTTAGTGTCTACCTGTGCTGTCGTCTCGTGCGGAAAAAGAACTAGGTTTTATGAACGCGATGACCAATCGCCTACGGAGGCGACGCGAAGCTGCTCGTCAAATGCAGAGGCTACTGAGACGAGAATAACATTTCGGGATATATTCCCTATAAAATTCCGGAAACATTCGTCGTCGATAAAGTCGGCCGGCTGCAATGCAGGAAATTTGAAGGGGGAAAGTTCACAATATTTTCTTGATTTTATTTTCATATGCTAACTGAAGTTTTGCGCAAGTGACCGAGGCTTGCCGAAGCCGAACGAAGCGAGATGAAGCGAAACGGGGTAACATATGTTCAGATAGAAACATTTCGTCTACCATAAGACGTTATCTTTATCGGTGCTCTACGCTGATAGTTTTGCGAGCTGATTTACGAGCGTTTAATGGGAATCTTCAGTCAGGTGACAATTCAAAGTGACTTTTACGTAATTTTGAGTCTTTCCGAGTAAAATGCCATGGAAGTTTTTAGACGGTAACACAGTCGAGCAGGGAATTTGCAGAAGGAAATGTCGCTAAACCTTTGCTATTTGAGGACTCAACACAAGTCATTTAATAGTGCGAAACTAATCACGCAGGGGTTGCGGAAATGAGCTTGTGCAAATCGCTTCAATTACGTGAGAAGTTTTGTCTAAGGTCAAATGGTGTGAGCTATCTATCGAAGACTCAGCGCACACCTTCAATCACGAGATATCCGATCATCAACCTGTTGGTTTTCGCCGGCAGCACAATGATGTTGGCCATCAGAAAATAGAATACAAGACAATCATTTCCTCTTTTTCACATACTAAACTCGGGACTTGCGAAGTAGTCGCGTCGCCCGTCTGAGCAAAGCTGTTTCTGCGAAACAAGACGGCCCGTGGTAAAATTGAAAGCGAATAAGTCGGCAATATTTCCGTTTATTGGCGTGATACACAAATTTTTGCATAACCGCTCGAAATTTGGCGTCGGCCAGAAACGCAGTTATTGGGAAGCATTGTGGGAAGGCCTGTCGTGAAATTTGAAGAGGAATACACCGACGGTATTTTCAGTGTTCGCGTGTGCTAGCACAAATTCTGCGCGAACGTGGAAATCCACCGCCGTGATCAGCGCGGAGGACTCGGCGAAGCGGATCGGAAGAGCGCGTCGTAAAATGGGACGGGGAGCAAGGAGACAATATTTTCCTTTCTCCGTGCGCCAACTAGTAACACGTTCCGCACAAGTGACGCAAAGCAGCTCACTGGGGCGGAGAGAAACGGTTCGCGAGTTGCGGGAACGGTTTTTTCACGGACAGCTGAAGGAAAACACGCGGAACGCGCTACATGATGAGTGGCGATTCAAAAAGGTACGGTTCGGAGTGAAGGTGGTAAGGTTTATTTTAAGCTTAGCAAGAAAATCGCCAAATTGATTTCCAAGTCGACGGCGATGAGCAAAGAAAGTCGTTTGAATGGAAGCAACACCGCGCACCTGTCTCCTGGCCGGCGGGGGCGCGGGGCGCCGCGTGTGCGTGGGCGCGGGCGCGCTTACCGTGAGCCGTGGTGGTGGGCGTCGTGGGGAGTGTGGGCGGTGGGCGATGGGCGATGGGCGATGGGCGAGGGCGGCTGCCGGGCGGAAGTGGCGGCGCGGCGGCCGCGCGCGCGCTTTATACAGCACTGAGCGGCTGCGCGCGCCCACGCGCCCCAGCGCACGCCCCTCCCCCCACCCCCGCCCCGCCCCTCCCTCCCCTCCGCCACGCCACGCCCCGCCCCCGCCCCCGCCGCCGGAGCCATCGGCGGAGCAGCCTCCCGGGGCGGCGGCGGCCCACGGCCCACGGGCCGGGCACGCGCACCACACACTTTCTCGCTTCATTCGCAACTTACTCTCAATCAAGTATTTAATACTTCACCAAAACACTTTGTAAATAAGTATATTGTTACGTACTACTCAAAAATACAGTTTTTCCAACACATACTCAAATTACATTGAAGTATTTTAAATACGTATGTATTTAGCTATTCGCAAATACTCAAATACAGTAAATGCAATATTTTTGTATTATAACTTTATTATTGCAACAATATATTGTCATTGTCAATCACAATAAATTACTAATGGACAGTCATAAATTTCTGAACAATAATTAAAAACTTTCAAATATAAAATACTTTAACATATGCTTTCATAAAAACGCTTTCAAATATAAAATGATATCAAAAATACGTCTAAATCAATTAAAAGGAATTTCCTTTTAAAACGACTGATTTTTCAAACAAATCATCAGATAATAAACCCCTAGTTGGCGAATGTATAAAACCCGCAAAGAAAAAAAATGTTGTTGAACTGGCGCTGATGAACATAAACAAGTGTTGTAAGGAATAAACGCTATTTTATAGTCGGATTAGTTGTCTGGCATTTGTAATGATTTAGATTTATCATTTAAAAATGAAGAGAATTCAAATTCAACAGTTAAAAGGAGCTTTTTGTTTTGTTTCAATGAAGTCCATTCACTAGCAAAATCAAGCATAAAGAAACTATCTTCGTTATCTTTATCTGTATTGAAAGTATTTTTAAGTATTTCTTTTTTAAATACACATATTTTATGTATTTAAATATATCTCTAAAATACATGTCAAAAAAGCTCAAAAATACAGTTTTTCAAATACAAAATATATTTAAAATAGGTATTTCAAATACTGCCCAACCCTATAAATTTGTAACGCTTTTCCAACATTATAATGTAATTTAACCCACCCATTAATTTGTGATTCGGATTCAGCTAGTTATGTACTCAACTTACCCCTACTCTCGGTGGAGGTGGCATACGACGATGCGATACGAGAAGAAAGTCAAAGATTTGTAATTTTCTAAAATTCAGACAGTTCAACGAACATCGTATCTACGAAATTTGTGTAAACGTGCTTTGCTTTAACTTAGAAAAATGGAGCCAGTTTTGAGAAAATGTTGAAAATGGCGTTGAGACTTCAAGTAAAGTAAGCTCAAAAATCTAAATATGCGTTTCTAATTGCCATGGCCTTCAATTCGACCAGTTTGATCTGGGGATATCAATTTTAAAGAAAATCCTATAAACGGTTTAGATGTTCGCTTTCTCAGCAGACGGACGAACGCATGCACGCGCGCGGGCAGACATTTTCCCGCCATTCATTTGTTCATTAACAATAACCTACAAAACGTGAATTCTGATTACTTAACGTGTATGGCGTAGTAATTTATAACAAATGGGAGTGTTTTTCTTGTATCAGAGCCTCAAAATACGATATTTTCTGCCCCAAAATCGCCATTTTCCATTACATTATAAGACTTCCTCTTTACTAAGCAAAGACCAAATATGCAAGAAATTAAAACAATGTTTGAAGTTCTGCACTGTTATATTGACTTTCTGCAACCAGAAAAACGAAAAGTCAGTCTCTAACGGCCGGCGTCCGCTAAGGATTTTAGACACTGTTCATTAAGAAAAAATGAAACAAATCGGTTGTGCCTAAAGTTTCTGTGTGGGAGAACGTTTATTTTGAAAAAATGTATTTCTTGTTTATATGATTTTTACTTCCACGCTACGAAGTCCAGAGGCAGCAGAGAACAGTTATGTAATACTGCGTAAAAAACAGGGAATTTTCGGCAGAAAAACTCATTACAGGGCTCTGTTAACGAAAAAATGTATAAATCCAGTTGCTAAATTTAGAAAAAATCCTCTAACATGTAGTGTAGCAAGAATTCATGTTTTGAGGGCCCTTGATACCCATGATACCGATAGAACTAAACATTTGTCCGTCAATCCGTCTATCTATGTGTCTGTCTGTTCGTCCGTCTGCCTGTGAACAACGTAAGCGGCTAAACCGTTCATGGCTTCATCGTTTTGTTTCAATTTTGTTTTTTGATAGAGTGAAGAACTTTTAAGAGAATGGTGGAAGTTTCATGTTCGTTGAAAACTGATTTTTCGAAAAAAATGCTAAAGTTCAAAATTTCTTCGAAGACTTCCTTCAACTAAAATATTAAAGACAGAGTTATTTTCTGTTAATTAAATCTGTTCCTTAAAAATAGTTTTTGCAATAAGGTACAATTTCTCGAAAATTTGAGAACTTTCGTGTAAATGTGCGTGCAAGTAAGAGCGAGAAAGTACGTGCTGTTTCAGCACCACTATGGCATTCGTAACTGTAATTAATCGCCGCACTTTGTAGGACATCTTTTGAAGTTTGATCAAAAATTGATAAAAAAATCAAATAATCTATCTGTTTGTTTTTTTATTTTATTTCTACCTGTTCAGTTTTTACAATTTTTCAGGGTTTTGAATGAAAGATATATTACATAATTTTTTGCTAAAATTCCAGAGATTTACATACTAGGTATGACATTTTTTACCTATAGTTGAATAATTATATACATATACATATATATATATATATATATATATATATATATATATATAAATTTATTAAATTAAATACTATGTTGAAAAATAAGATATATGTATTTAAAAAGATTGGAAAATATCTTTCGGAAATCGTGATTCAATGCGAGAATGATAATCTAAACGTAGTTCGTAGTGTTGAGAAGCGGGAGCAGAAGGCAAAGTTTTAAAACATTTATCTGTTTGAAGATTGATACAGTTTTTAATTTTGTCTATTTGAAGTTTACGGTGTTTTTGTTTGTTGGAAATAAACTATTCAGCTTTTAGTAATTTTCGTAAAAATTGGTTATGTATTGTTTGTATTTTACTTGTGTGTGTTGTTGAAGCATTGCACCAAATGGGGCTGACCAAATGGGAAATATGTTAGGGATGGACGAATTATTGATTTATTTAATAACAACCCGCAGTCAACGCATAATTTAGAGTGATGATTTAATAAAGGATATAATTTAGAAATTTTGTGAAAAATCGAATTGGATATATTTGAATATGGAGTTTCCATGTCAATCTTCTATCTATATATAAACCTAAATATTTAACTAAATGGAATAACTTGTTAACTGAATAACATTATTTTCTATCCAGGGTACATTTGTGCAATTTATTATTAATGGAGAGGGATTTATTGGTCTACAAAATGTAAAGATTTTGGCTTGAGTTTTAGAAGGGCTTACCACAATCCCCAATTTTGTGTCCATTTCACATATTTTTTTAATTGCAGTTTGTAAAGTATTTCTAGCAATTAGGATGTTTTTGAGTTGAAAATAAAGTTGTGTCATCGGTATAAAGGGCAAGTGCAGTAAAAAGGGAAGAAGGAATGTCCGACGTATTTATGTTAAAAAGCAAAGGAGAGTGTGGATCCTTGAGGTATCCATGTTGCTATTGGTCGTTGTGAAGAAAGAGATGTATGAATTGTAACAGCAAAAGTAAGTAAGTTTTTTCATAGGTTGAATAAATATAACGTGGTGCCAATATCTTGTAGCTTGTAGAGAAGACCTTGATGCCATACTTTATCAAATGCTTTAGAAATGTCAAGAAATATATCAATAGTGTGTTCTTTAATATGGAAATCGTTTGCAATTAGTTCCGTAACCCTAAGTAACTGATGAATTGTTGAGAAGTGAGTTCCAAAGCCAAACTGATAACGTAGAAGAGCTTGCATTGAGTGAATATACTCATTTAATCGTTTCAATAACAATTTTTCAAATATTTCGAATAGTGAAGATAATAAACTAATTGTCCGGTAGTTTATAGGGGAGTGAGGGTATTTTCCAGGTTTGCATATGGGAAGTATATATGCTAATTGGGAAATGCTATATTCGGAGCATGGAATTAAAGACGTTAGTTAATTTTGCTAAAATCGGTAAATTAAATTCTTTAAGCATTTTCTTTGAAATATTATCATATCCTTGGGCTTTATGAATTTTTATATTCTTGTTATATTTAGTACTTCTTGGGGGGAGAAAAAATTTAATTTTTGAAAGATAGTTGTTTTTTGATAAGAAAGTCTTCATGTTCTAGTAAATATTTCTATTTCATTATTAGTTTTTTAATAGTGTTTAAGTTTTTTGGGAATTTATATTTATCATTCATAAATTTTCTATAACTTTCCCAATCGATATGTATATTATTTGGTGTTGACTGAGTCTATAGTAATTGAGATTGAAAATAGATTATTAACGGAAGGCGGTCAGAATCTCATTCCGGGAGATGTGATTGAAAAGTTGGAAAGTAGAAATGTTTTGATATGACAATGTCTAGGATATTGGGAACAATATTATCATGGGATGAATAGAATGTGGGTACGGAGGGAGCATGTATTTCAATGTTATTGTATGTAATATATTGGAATAGACGAATACTTTGAGGGTTGGTACTGTTACATCCCCAGGAGGTATGTTTAGAATTAAAATCACCAAGTAATAAACAATTTGAATTTTGAAAAATGTTGTTATATATTGTGTACGGAAATATTTTATTAGGTGGTTTATATGTTGCATATATATTTAAATCTACGTTATTAATATTGATAGCTATACATTCTAAATGTTGTGAAATAGGAGAAAATGTTTTTTGATGAGGTATAATCGTTTTACCAAGTATAGCTACACCACCAGAAGCGTGTGTAGAAATACGGTCATTTCTGTAAATTTTGTATCCTTGTATTATAGTTTTTCTCCTAGTATTAGATGTGTTTCACTAATGCAAGTTATATCAATGTTGTGATTCTTTAAGAAATACTCAAATATATTTTTCTGTCTTTTTAGACCATTTGCATCCCAATTTAATATGGTTATTGTATTTGTATTAATAGCCATGAAGTAAATTTAGAAGGCTGTTTTCAATTAAATTTGTAATTTTTGGAATAAGCGAAGAAATTATTTGTTGTACAATATTTGATATTAAGTTTGAAAAGTCGGGTAAGTGAGAGCAATTTTTAGTAAGGTAAGAAAAAGTGAAATTGTTATTATGAGAATAGTTTTGTGGGAAGTGAGTAGTATGGGTATTGGTATTAGTACCAGTGGTAAAGTTGTGTTGAGACGGATGAGAGGTAGTTGGCAATGAAGAGAAATTTTGATCATTTAAATTAGGAGTGGTAATACCAATGTTTGAAGTGAGTTGAATTGGATTTTTGGAGGGACGCTTTTTATTAGAAAGAGGTAAGTCTTTATACGTTTTGCAACCTTTATAATTTGCTGTGTGATTACAATCACAATTAATGCATTGAGGAGGAGTTGTTTTACGGAGAGAACAATTTGTGTAGTGATGATCTTGAAATCTGCTTAATCTTCTTAAACTTTGGCTATTGTTGAGTAAGTTTAGTACTAGGAGGTTTGGATATTTTTCTAGGCGTTTGTGATATTTTTGGAAAGTACATTAGATTTCTTGGTCTCCCGTGGGTACGTGTAAGTCATCGTGCAATGTTTTTTTTAGAAAGAAACGACGGGGCATTGGCAAATCATCGTAAAGTTTTTGATTGAAAACGTAGAAATATTTCGAAGATTGAATTGACCGCAGTACCTCAGAGTTGTAAACCGTATGTTCACATAGATTCTAATAATGACTAACAGTATGATATACGATGTTTTGCCTAGAAGCAAGAAATATTGTTTGATATTGATTTCTAGATCTTTTCTTATTTTTGATGTGTCTCCACGTCATTTTTTAGTCAAGATGTAGACCAATGTATTTTACGCTATCTGCCCGATGAATATCCTTGCTGTAGAATTTAACTGGAGAGCATGTATTTGGTGTGAATACGAATTCAACGTGCAAAGACTTGCTTTCGTTTGTTTCCATTCGCCAATCTTCGACCCAGTCCTGCAGCAGAGGGAGGTATTCGTATAATTACTTTCTCCTCGCGGAGTAGAGAACAAGTTATGCTGGGCGGAAAAACGGAGCAATTTCGGCAGGAAACTCTTATTACTGGACCCTGGTAACAAAAAAGGGGATAAATTTAGTTGCTAAATTTAGAAAAAATGCTCTAACACGTGGTATAGCCAAAATCCATGTTTTTTGGGTCCTTTATACCGAAAAATAGAATGACGACGTCTCCGTCCGTCCGTGTGTCCGTCTGTGCGCCTGAGAAAAACGCCATAGGAAAAACCGTTTAGCCACTTTGCTCCAAAATAGATATTTCCTAATCGACCTGGTTGATGTCGCAGCACCTTGAATTTGAAATCGATATTGTAATTTTGGGGTATTACATGAAGCCCCTGGGATATTTTTCAAATTTTCAAATGAATGACTCCATCGTTTTTGATTCAATTTACTTGTTGGATATTGTGAAGGACGTTTAAGAGAGTGATGTAGGTCTCATGTTCGTTGAAAACCCTGGTTTTTCGAAAATTGCAGAAGTTCAAAATTTTTTCGGAGTCTTCATAAAATTAAAATATTAAAGAGAGAGATTTTTACCGTAATGAAATCTGATCCTTAAAGATATATTTTGAAACAAGGTCATGTACGATTTTTTCGATCATTTGAGTACTTTTCGTGTAATTTTGCGTGAAAATACGGGGGAGAAAGTACGTGGTGTTTTTAGCACCAGTAGATTTTCTGATGATGTGAAGGCATTCTCGAGGGAGGTCAAGAAGACAAACATGTTGCGATGCCCATAGACAAGCTGGGGTCACCGTGTGTAGTGAAAACAGTAGTGGACCGAGCACTCTTCCTTGCGGTGATCCGGCGGCGACAGTATGGAATAGTACATGATGAAACGGTGATGTAATGATGGGTATTAATACGCGAGTGTGATATTACGATACGAGCGAGTATTGTTAATTTTACACGAGTGTATTAATACCCATTACATCGAGTTTAAAACGGTACTTTTTCTACGACTATTATTAGTTAAACTTTCATATTGAATCGTTTCATGGCAGTTGACATGCGGGATTCAGCCAAGGCCACCTAGCATACCGCTCCCTAACGCTGCCCTCACATACTGCCGCAAGTGGCTGTGGTTACCAGTCCGCCTGCGAGGGAGTACTGCGCTAGTCAAGTAGGATCAAAGTGAAATTATGTTAAATAATATTCCACAAACAAAATTACTACTAATAAAATAATTTAGAACTGAGAAGCATAATATAATATAAAATGCAATTTTAATGTACACAATGGTTGGTGCGATGGTGCGAAACATTTACTAGAACGATTCTCAATGATTAATTAAGTGTCAAAACTTGGTTTGTAAACTTCTCTGTGATTGATCAAGAACCAGCATTATAATGAAATCTGTATCATAATGAGTATCATTATGCAACGGGGTGCAGCCATGAAATAACAGCATGGGAGTAGAAAGATGTTGGGAGTAGAAAGGGGGTAGACAATGGGAGTAGAAAGATGTTTTGTTCTTCAATTTTACTTATAAACCTCTTCCAATCTGATAAGCTTAAAGTGTCACAAAGTCTAATCGATACTCTGATGATGATAATAATATATTATTTTCTGTGACTGTGACTCTGTGACTGTGATTGAAAGTATTCTCTTGAGAAGGTTTCAGTGTCAATAAACGTATTGCGCTAAACGTAGATATTTCGGCTAAAGGTTTACCGAGTTTCCGCGTGTCAATAATCTGACTGTACTTCCTTTGAGACTAAAATGCCCCATTCTAATGATGGCGTCGAACATTGATGTCACTAGTTAATGCTAGTGCTTTACAAGGCAGGTTCCTTCGAACAACGCGGTGATGAGGTCGTAGCCAGGTGCTTTATGGAAGAGAATCTGTTTTATGGGGTATGAAACCTCCGTTGTCTGGAAGTGCTTAGTAGGCATTAATATTTAGAGGATGCATTAATGAACTGATCAGATTTCTTTCTTGTTCTTCTCTGTCATTTGGGTTGGTTAAAATAACATTTACAAAATATTTCGCAAAGGCTTACTTAGTACTTAAGATGGTGTATTGGGCGCGTGGTGGGGTGTTAGCCTCGTCCGAAATAGCACCGGCTCCAGAGATTTCAGTAAGATTGGGGGCTCCTGGGTCAGGAATAATGCCAATTCTAGTTATTATTTACAGACACATGTGTTGATGACAATCCTGTCGTTAAAGTGACGATGCGTGTTAATTAACAAAAAGGAAAAGAGAATATAACGAAATTCATTCATTTGCATATATTTTTGTAATTCTAGATGTACGCATTATCGGTTAATTATGCCCGACTGCTATCAAAATTTTGAAGTCTATTATTAATTAATTGGCCGCAGCTTAGACAACAGAGTCGGCAGATGACCTTGCAGTTGACATGACTCTTCGGCAATTTGCTGCAGAGTGCGGCCCACGTGGGTGGCGAAGCCGGAAGCATGTGGGGATAGTTTTCCGCAGCAACTGATGAAGGGCGAGTTGGTCGTGCGGAAATGCCGTCTTCGAAGTCCAGGTCTGCTGAGGCCAGCAAAGGCCAGGCACGAGGGGTGAACACGATGCAGCTGTCAAAGCTCGATTCAGACTTACACGTAACTCGGGTGTCTTATACACGAGTTTGTTATACACTTCCGGGGCGTATGTGCGACAAGAGTCGCTAAATGTGAGACGCGCTTGCTTGTGATTGCAATACTTATCAATAGTTGCTTGGCTGTGTTTCCCAGAATCTTTTTCTTTACTAGCTTGGATCTTTAAGTTAACAAGCCTGAATCTTTCTGTTCACTAGTCTAAATCTTTCTGCCCTGCTGTCTGATTTCTGCTCTCCCGCTGCCTCCCACAATCTCTCTCCCGCTCCCATTTTCGCGCCCTCCCACCGTCACGTGGTCGCTGGCCGTTGGCATTCGCTATTTTAACTTTGTTCGAGAACATTTGATGAGATTATCGGTGTCTCCCCTCTCTTATTGGCGTCGATACCAGAAATCTCATCCGCTATTCATTATGCTTTTGTTTATTTTTGCGTAGTAGAGCTTGAGGCTGTCGGAGTTTCACCAACCGAGGGAGGTGGCTCATGGCACCAACTGATTTCATTGCAGTTCCTCTGACCAGGAGGTTCTAGGTTCGAGAACCGACGGCGGCAGGATTATTGATAGTTAGATCGAGTTCAGTCGTGTCTTGAGGAGAATTCTACTGGCCAACTCTGACTGGTGGTTTCTCATGCTTTTCCCTAACAACGCCAGGTGAATGCCGAAGCAGTGCCCTAACAAACGGACCACGGACCGCGCGCGATCTTTCCTTCATCTTCCTTCTCCTATCCTCTCCACTTACTAACATGCACTACACAACCACATGTTCCGGGAGACCGGTCGGGAGCTTAGAGTCTGTCCCGACAGGGGCGGTGCCATGCTGGTGGGAGATAGCTGCTAGGAGAAAAATAAACACCCGATTGTAGGTCGTTGCCGGATCTCACCATCCAGCACGAGAAAATCACTGCTACTTTCCGAAGATAAGAAACACACAATACATACGGGACTAATGACCTTAGCAATTGATGCACCTAGTATCACCAATCAATCAATTAATCAATCGGAGTTGAACATCGCGCATTACAAATTGCTTTGAGATACAGAACTCGGGGTTATTTTCCTCTGTCAACCGTAGGGCAGGCGAGGGTGGCGTTGCCCTCTCTGAGAAGTGGGAAGGGCGCGTGCGAGGGGTTCTACGAGATGCACCCCAAAATGTCTCTCCTCGGCTCGAGGCTCACGAGGGAGGGTTGGACTCAAAGAGGTTTCGTAGGCGACACGATGCGCAACTAGTGTGGGGATAATAGAGAGTGCGTGTCTGCAATGTGTCAGGATGAATGATGCTTTGCAATATCTTTATTAATGTTGCTAGGCTGTAGGTCTATGAAGAATAGAAGAAAGGGCGCTTATGTTAATCTAAGTTTGATGTAGTAAATTTGATAAAACCTGTGGCCGTAGGTAGATTTCCTTTTGCAGTTCTTTAACATCCGCATTTCTATGAGTTTGATAGAACTTTGAAAGAACCTTGGTCTTTGAGTTGATACATATGAAATTACACATTTTTACTTTCTCGCACACTACTTTCGCATTCTAGAGAAAGCAATGTAATGCTTCGGGTAAAATGGGGATTTTTCGACAGAAAAACTCTTATTGCCAGGCCCCGGTGACAGTAAAGTAGATAAATGTTGTTCCAATGTGTAGTAAGTTACTTCATTTAACACGTTGTGTAATCACAATACATGTTTTGTGAGTCCTTGATACTGAAATAACAATTGACGGCAAAACGTCCTTACGTCCCATATAAATCTCCAAAAGGTGTGAATCTGAAACCTTATCACAGTAGATTGAAAATCACAGAAAGCAATACGATCTATATCTTGATATTTCGGGAAATCATTTCCGCATGCTAAAGTCTATTCAGATCGGCATCAAAGACTTACTTAAGAGTGTAAATATATTTTCAGCCAATACAGATATTTATAATTTACAATAAATATCGTATGAATCATATGGTCATCAGGTGCCGGTCATCATCAGCTCACTAAAAAAATTCACTTTCAATGCGCGCCCATTATTTTATATAACATTATCAGACGGCATTAAACGATTAAAATTGATTCCCACGTTTAAGTGCCAAGTAAAATATTTTTCTCCTGCATTGCTGTGTCAATACACTTAGAGACTATACCGAGCATTAAAAACGTGCGTTGTGTGACATATTGATTTCTTATTTTACTGCTCCTGCATGAGAGAGACTTCAAGTGTGTTTGTATCAATGGAGTTTCCCAAACTAGAATGCAAAATCCCCAATAAGAACACAAATCATTATTTGATTTGATTGTGCCCTGGATCACGTGGGCGACTGACGGAAGGCATTTATTACGCACCATTTACTCGTTTCATACATCCAGCCGTTGAAACAAAAGGAAGAATGAATTATAATATTTCCTGTTGTTGAATAGGTATTGGGAGACCCCGAGTACATACATCAAATATGGTGAACACATACCGGGAGCGGTAGCTCAGGGCATCAATTGATGTCACTGCAACGCCTCTGACCGGGAGGTCCTAGGTTCGCGTCCTGACGGTGGCAGGATTTTCGACACTAGCTTTTTAGCTAGGTCGAATTCAGTCGCTGTCTGGAGGAGAATTCTAGCGGCCGGCTGCTCTGATCGCTAGTTTCCCGTGGTTGCTCCGATCAACACCAGGCGAATGCCGGAACAGTTCCCTAACAAACGGGCCACGAACCGCACACGATCTTTCCTTCCTCTTCCTTGTCCTATCCTCTCCCCTTGCACGCACACACTTACACTAACATGCACTACACTACCACATATCCCGGGAGACCGGTCGGGAGCTGAGAGCTTGTCCCGGCTGGGGCGATGCCCCGCTGGTGGGAGTGTCCTGATTAGGGGGAAACTCCGCTAGCCGACGGTAGGTCGGCGCCAGATCTCGCCATCCCGCGGGGGAAGATCACTGCCATCTCCCGAGAAAAAAACATGCACTACACTTACGGGACTCTTGACCTAAGCTGTTGATGCGCTCGTAATCACCAACCAACCACATACGCGCACACATTCGTACTCAGGGTACAACTCGATTCCATAACACTTTAAACCCAGGTATTTCGCTGCTCCGTCTACTGGGTTGACAAAAAAATCGTTGTGTGATCATTTAATTCACGTGACAGTCATCCTTATTCGCATTGAGAATAAAATCGTAAGAGTATAATATTAGATGTACACACGTACCATCAGCATTTCTTAAGGAAAGCCGACGCGTTTATACTGACGAATTTAATCACCAGCGAACTTTTCAGCGATGTATCATCGATAAATATGCGAGGTTGGTTAGTTAGACCTAGAGACCTCAAATAAATATTTGAAAGTAAATCTAATGTTTATTTCTGTTTAATTACAGAAATGAATATTACAAATACAATCGTGTGCTTGCATCACTCATATTCTTAGTTCGCGAGGCACACAGGAAGCTGATCAATGTCAATTCAATTTGTTTTCGTTCGTTTTAAATTATCAGAAGTGTTTAACTGTGTAAGGAATGTGAGACTCGTTCCATAAACAGTTCACAAATGCCAGTAAAATATTTCCACAAACTATTATTATTCTATTTCTATAAACCGTAAAAACTACGTAGTTTCTTTTGTTTCTTTTGTGACTTGTTGGTTATCTCAATAGAGATCTTTCCGAAAGTGATAATTATTGTTCAAAAAATTACTCCATTCTAATAGTAATAGATTTGTGGCATCAAGATAATTTGCGACTTCTTGATTTGGTTTGTACTCAATTATTTTATTCTTTATTTCATGAGCATCCCAAAAATGCAATACATAATGTGTATAATAATTATTACTTTTAATTGTATCCACCAGAATATGGGAATTTCGCCAACACCACATTACTTCTTTTTCTCTTGGAACTTCTTTTTTTGTGTATATGGCAATACTTCCAACAATTTCTTACCATCTTGAATGTACTATTCACATTTTACTCATTTTTCCCCATGACATGATCTATCCCTCTTCCCTTTCACTTCATCCCTCCCTCTATCCTTTTGTGTATAATGTACCGTCTCCCTAGCATGTGCATTGCCATCAGTGTCTTTAAAAACTGCCTCGACTCAGTTTCTCATTCTTTGCCTCTCTCTCCCTCTCCCTCCCTCCCTCCCTTTCGCTGCCTCTGTGGAGGTCGCGTCGCGTCGCGGGCGATTCTTTTGGGAGGGGCCATGGAGGGGGAGGGGAGCGGAGGGGGGATGTCGCGAGGAATAAATGGGGAGCAGCACACGTTGCGAATTATTTAGCTCAAAGCTGAAATATTTCCTCCCCGATAGAGAGCGAAGCGGCAGTTGCATGGCCTCGCGGCCGCTTTGTATTCGAGGCACCTGGCTCACTGATCTCCCTCGATTTCGGACTACAAATTATACGAATGACAACGCAAAAATCTCACTCGACAAGTTCGCATTTTAAGAAATAATGTTCTCCCATTCACTCTTTATCGATGCTAAACGTTTAACTGTTTGGGACGATGTGACATAAATACAAAAATATTTCATTGCGTAGAGTAGGCAGGTATAAATATAAATTCGATATTAGTACATAAATACAGTTTGTACATATGCTTAACGTGACGGGTTAAAAAAATTGTGCTTTGCAAGTTGATCATAAAAGTAAATTTAAACATATTACAATTGCTCGGCTCGTCCATTTTCAAACTTAGAATGTTACATGAAAAGGTTTTGATTCAAATATTTTTATTTTTGTTTCATTAAAAAATAGGTTATTATGGGCAAACGGATATATACGAAATAAAATACTTTTTATCGGTCACATGCGTATTTAACCCCTGTTAACATGAATCCCTGTAGGTTTGTTTAATTCACTTGTTAAACCTATAAGTTAAGAAATTTAACATCCTTAGCAACGTAAACAACCATCGCTTCATTGCAAGTCCAATGTTAAGGAAAAAACATGGTGGTGTACAAAACAAATCAGATTCAAACAATTCACAAGTAATTCATATTGGTTTGAGGAATAATTATTCTTAATTGTAATATTATTGATAGTACAATTGGAAAAATATATTAGGTAAATTAACCTCATTTCCCACACATTCCACCAAATGAAACTACTCCGGTAATCGTATTTACTGACGATGTGCAGGTGTCGCCATTGGAAGCCAACGCGCCAATTTCCTAACCGAAAGTCGTTTATTTAGGTTTAGGTGACGACGTGAGTGAATATAGTTCTGATTCGGAAATAGAAATAGAAGCAAATGCTGCTATAGAAACATTGTTGCCCAACAAATCAAGAAAGAAATATGAGCGTGAGTATTTAATTTTTAAAGATTGACGAAATAAAAATGTTCTTTCTATGTCGGAAAAAGTTTTGATTGCTTACTTTTCTGGCAAATCAGATGAGAAACCAAGTAGTTTTTGGACCCACTATTCTATGTTAAAGAGTACAATATCACTTAATGACAATATTTATATCAGTAATTTTACTGAATTACTAGAATTTTTAAAGATGAAAAATGAAGGATACTAGACAAAGAAGTCCACTATATTTTCAAAAGAAGAGTGGCAAAGTACGCCATTACTTTACCTAAAGCACTTTATTACGAAACTGTTTATAATGGCATAATATTTGACTTGACCCAATCAAAGTAGAGAAAATAATATAGCCTGGAGATGCAACCCGCAGTGCATTATTGTACTTTGTACCTAACTCTGAAACTATGCGTTTTAGAGCCATAAAACGTGATTGGCGTGTTCCCTAGGGGACATTTTGTTCCAAGCTTAGCGTATAAGAGAAAAAAATACTTCACTCCATATTTGAATTTGTGTGCATGAAAATCATATTTTAAAATATAGAAATGGTAATTGTAACAATAATTTTCGCACGTGAACTATATTAGTTTTTACGTAAGTTTGTAGAGATGCTAGTTTCACGTAACATAGCATTATATAAAAAAGATACTGGAGGCAATAGATTTGCCATCTGAAAGAACTTGGCCTGTTGATGGTTGAGACCACTTACCGTTGTTTTTCTCACGGGAGAGGCGAGAAGCCCAGTGATCCCCTAGGGATGGCAAAAAATCGATAGTTTTAAAACATCGATATGTTTTACCAGAAACATCGATATTTTTTCGCAGAAACATCGATATTTTAACATCAATGCTTTGTGGTCGATGTTTTCTTCACATCGATATATTTTTCCGAAACACTGATGTTTTCAAAAACAATTTCACATGATATAAATAAAATTTCTAGAAACAATTTTTTTGTGAATTGCTCAAAACCAACAGCCACTGACATCTACCACTGTTGTCTATCACGAATGGATGTTTATTCCCGTTTATAGGTAAATTTGTAAGGAGGAGGAAGATATTTCTTTATGGTTATTTTTCGGGGTTTGTGCAGGATGTAAACCGGTTCAATATCTGCCGTAGATAACTGAAGATGGGGAGAAGTGAAGACGAGTTAATTGTTTAAAGTTAAGTTTTACTAATAGCGAACCACATCTGAGTGATCGAAAGAGCACCTTGCCCAAACTACATTACTGTAAACCCAAAACTATATTTTATACCTTACAAAACTATTGTACTGTTGCCCGATGTTCACCATTTGAGTGAAGTGTTCACTATTTAGATGAATGACTTAAGTACTTAAAAATGAGATATATATATATATATATATATATATATATATATATATATATATATATATATATATATATATATATAAGAAATAATTATTTTATGAGGGAAAAGATTTCTGCGGGTAGATTTTAGATTTTAATCACGATTAGAGCAGACTTTTTGCATTCAGAAACCATCTCGAAATCTTCTAAAATTCTTTCAAACACGTGCATCGATCCCCGTTTTTAATGCATTTAGCATCATGAGAATTGTTTTGACTGACGAACTGACTGAATGGAGATAGAGTCAATTTTAAGTGTCATGCTCTGCTCACCTTATCTATCTTATAATTAACAATTTCCTCTTATCATAGTAATATGATATTAATGACTGATTTCAATAACATTTACATTTTGAAATATTTTATCTACGGGCATCGGTATACGACGGAGTGTAGTTTACCTGATCGAGTGCTGTCGATACGGATAAACGAATTCTGGAAGTTTCTGTTCAATAAAAGAAATTCTTTGATTTATTGCAATTAAATGTAAATAATCAGCCTTGTTTTCAAATAACAAATATATTTATCGCTGTTTAATTAATGACAATGTCTAATGACCTCACTTTATATTAAATACCATTCCCGACATAATCATTCTGTGTACAAATCAATTTAAATGTTGGTTGCTTACTTCGCCTCTTGGCGCGCATTGAGAACACTTTTCGGATGAATTCCAGATGAAGAAACGCCTAACCTCTCAAGACGTCTTTTTTCTTCGCCGCTGCGATGACATACGCTTTCTCGCCCTGCTCAACGCGCTGCTGTACAGAGTCAGTCGCTGAAGAAAACGTCGAATCGCGGCTCTGCCAAATTGTTACCAGGTTCGTCAGATAGTCAATAACCTGATACGCCTACGCTGTACTTCCCTGCCCTTTGCCTTACCGCGTCACTTTCGAATCTTCATAAATGAAATGTAAAAGGGATGATATAGTTACGATATATTCCTTAATCTAACTTGCGTTTGCATACGCATGTCCGTTCCTATTCAATCCACAAAATGTATGATGTTTACATTATTTAAATTATACTTTAATTATTCTAATAATGATGATAGTAAGTCTGTTCCCCTCCTACGATCAATGGTATGTCCTAATTAATACAGTATGACATCGTCCACCGCGCGTGTCCATCTAATAATAATCTGCAACGTACCAGATATGATGTGTTCGGCTCGACTGCCACCGATCAAAGAGGGGTTGATCGCGCTTCGCGTGGTCAACATTACGCCTCCTGTGCATCTCGCTTCTTCTTTCACAAGGGGCCTTGATTCCCCCTCCACTGTATAGACTGTTATTGTACTGCGAGCATTCATTTTTCCCGGGTCTGTTTATTTACGCCCGCTACCATAACAACCCGTCCGCACGGACTCCATTCTTTATGTATGCATAAACTAAAACATAATATCATAATATTCAATAAATGTCGTTGAAATGTTAAGGTTGATATGGGTAAGGTTTACTGGTTTGTCACAGGATGTTAAAAAATAATTTAAAAAGCGTAAAAATTATCATGTCTCAAAATACCTTCCAACGCTTTATTATGTTCGGTTTTTAATAATTACGTTTGTGTTATATTTTTCGATGATTTTATTCGTGGTGATATCGCTAACATGCATTTTGAACCTTGTCTTTTTAGAAAATTGATCAAGAATTAAAAAGACGGAGTGATTTACTGCAGAATACGCTTAAAACTAATATTTACGTATTATGCATAGCATTTGATACAGGACCTTTAGCTTCGATGATTTATGAGTGAAAGTGGATAAATGGAAAATAGTAACACACGATGTCCTTAAGTTTTTATTTCCATCTTCACACCCATAAAGATTATTATTAACATATTTTTGTACGTGACAAAACAATAAAATATAACTCATTTGAGTTTTATACTTAAAATAGAAATAAGACGGGAAAATACCATCTGTTTTATCATATTTAAAACATCGATGTTTTTAGTCGATGTTTTCATCGACATCGAAAACCTTTTCATGATAATCTATATATTGATGTTTGGGTAAATTTTGCCGTCACTAGATACCTCTGTTTCCATAAGTTATCAAATTCCAGAGGTATTGTAGGGAACTAAAGCAAACAACAGGCGCTAAAGATGTATGTTCACACATGCGATAATTATATAGGTATATTCTTTGATAAAAGAACCTCGATAACGTTGAAAATTAAAATTTAATGAATCGCGGTTGAATTTCGACCACTGGGAGACCACAAGTTGAAATTAAAACTGCGAAGATGTCTGGTCTATTTTATAGTGAATTGAAATTTCAGTTAGTGTGTCACCATGCCAACGTTCTGTGACGATGTTTTGTACACTAGTACTTGGAGGTTCTAGCAATCTTCTGGTCATGAGCGGAGCGTGGTGTTCATTGCTGCAAATCTGGATCTTATTCGACAGCTATGCGGCACTCACAACTTGACCGAAGGGCAGAAGCAACCGACCAATGAAATCAGTCCTGTGACTCCTCCGTCAATTGCAACACGCAAGTAGCAGGTGAAAGAGGTGACTTGCAGTTAAGGTAGGAGACGCGGAGGTGAGAAGTTAGCTGACGAAAAGACGGTACCTCTAAATTTACGTAAACTCCTCGCACATACGGCTCTCGTACGCTACTTTAAACTCGAAACGAGGGACTCTCAGAAACAGCCTAATTGTGCTTGCGTAGATCGTGGCTTTGTGCAGCGTTCGGATCAGCAGCTCTGACACACCTCGCAACGCTAGGAAGTGCCACGGTCGTTCAACGAGCCTAGTGCGCGACTGCCGGGAAGTCAATGAATGATTGACAAATTCGAGTTGACGTTGGAGTACCCCTGGATACCAAGGACCTGTGCGGCCCGACAGGAGAGTGTGAGTCTGAGAGCCTCAAAAGTAAACTGGCACTCGCAGCGCCATCGCCGGCGGGGAGGGGGGGGTCCGACCAAGGGGGCAGACCCTTTCTCTCCCCCTCCAGGCTGGGAATGGAGCCTCACGACCAGGAGGGGAGACTAATGGTCCAGCTCATAGCATCAACATAGCAGTGGAATTTACAACCAAGAACTGCTTTTGGAATTAATAGTAGTGGTAGTGCTGGTGCTGATAGACAGCGGTAGTAATGATGGACGGTAGTGGTAGTCAGTGGTAGACAGTAGTTTCATGTATTTTGCTCTAAGCGATGTTTCGGTCCTCATCATGTGTGTATCAAAATTGATAAGTATTATAATAAACGTAGTATTAGTTAAATCTCAAGTCTCCAGTGTCGGTGAATGTTCTTGGCCTTTCGAAATGTCGCAAATAGAGGTGGGCGTCATGTCAACACACCCTGAGAGTGAATTTTTCTGAGTCTCGTGTGAGCCGTGGTCTGAAAGCTATGGATCACGTCCAATCAGAGTTGCCGTATTACTAAAATTTTCCATAGTGAAATAAATGTTTGAAACTTCATTATTATTAATGAAGTGATTTAAAAGTCTCAAAATAAAAATTTAATTACGTTATTTAGAAGTTGAAATTAGTTTCAAATCGGTCTCGCAACACTCCATCTCTAAAATGTAGAGCAAGTGACTCAGAATATTTCATGCCAGGAAAAGTTGAACTAGGGAGATGTTTTAAAATAACATTTTAGAATCTATTATACGTTATATAATAATTTTAAATAGAGAAATGCTTGAAATGCATGACTTTATTGGATCCGAAAACATAAAAAATATTACATTGGTTTTTTGCGCACACGTATTGACCTCAGTCTAGCATACGAGATCAGATTTGACATTTGAATAATATTACAATCAAAATCCCGGGAAGATAATTTGCCCCTGACGCAAATTTGTCATTCAGAAAGTAAAATTTTATATTTTATAAAAATCCAGCATGGTATTGTTTATTAATACAGATTAAACCTGAACTCCATCGACAAATTTTCGGAACGTGGTCACTTAATAGAAATTGACTGGAAGCGATCTTTAAAACCTTCCGTCAAAACATTGCACTTTATAATCGAGATTATTTATGGCGCTTCATTGCCCGGTGCTGGAGCACTGTGCTTCGAGTGCAGTGCAGTGATAATTCATTGATGCGGCGAATGGCGTCATCAACCGCACTGCCCCCGTTGCAGTGTGTCGCTCCACAGGAATGGATGACGCGTATTGATTCTCTTTTCTGAAAAAAAAAAACAACTGCATATTCAGGTATAAGCTCGTGCAGAACAAGTTTGCCTCACTTTCACTCACGAGTCTACTCGTAAAATTTGTTGTTAGAGTTAAGGTTAATCTTCTGTATTACACAAAGTCCAAAATACGCATACGTACATCAGGTTGTGTTCGTGTTCTTAGAATTCAAGAAGGAGAGTGCAGACTCAGCTCCGCATCCAATTATGGTGCACGTAACCTCCAATTTCTAAAAGCTTTCAATTTCTATTTTCGTTACATCCATATGGACTAGGATTTATAGAAGGATTAGAGCATTTATCTAAAATCTGTACTTCTTTTATATTTCTTCGATGAAATAAAAATGTGGGTATGAAATAATTTTTCCTTAATTTACGTATTACATAAAATTTGAGAAAAAATAAATTTCTAATCTGTACATTGTCCTTCGCTCGTAATAATATTCGACTCGCTTTTTTGAAAGAATCTATCTCATTTTCATACTGATGTATAGCTACGAGTTGTATAGTGTCCATTATCTTATTATTATTATTATTATTATTATTATTATTATTATTATTATTGTTGTTGTTGTTGTTGTTGTTGTTGTTGTTATTATTATTGTTATTATTATTATTATATTATTATTATTATGGGCTCAAATCTTGGAAATCATCCGGCTTTCTCAGTTGAGTTAGGCCAATATTGGCATACAACATACTTGATTACAGCTCACGATAAATTCAGCACGGAGCGAACTATTCAACATATTTCAAAGATGAAAGATTTTTTAGTTTTAAGGGTTATTGCATTGAGGTTTAATTGTAATTTTTGTGTATACTTTTTTAAGATTTTATTGACTAGACCAGTTGCTGTGATAACAAATGATGTACCTTCTACACAATTAAGGCGACGTATTTCTCTGTATTCTGTGGCCAAGAGGGTATATTTGGTGACTTTTCCTCTTTCTGCCTTATCAATGTTGTTACATGATGGATACGTGATGTCAATGAAGAAGGCCTTTTTCTCTGTGAAATTGTAAATTACAATAGCTTGTCTATTATCTGCAATAGTTTTGTCCGTGTGTAATTAGATATCATAGTACATCTAGTATTTTTTGTTTTCCAATACTGGCTTTATTATTATTATTATTTATTACTAATATTTATTACTATTATTATTTATTACTATTATTATGAAATGTTTTTCTCAGCAACCTGTGTTGGGTGCAATGCGCCAATTCCTGCCGCTCTTAAGGAAAAGAGACTTCTCTGTCCACCAGGTCTGACATTGGGAACCTCATTACTTCAAGAACTTGCAAACTGTGTGACGTGCTGCTTTCTGTCCGTAAATCAGAATTCGTTGAGGTAATCCCGTTTTCTCAACATTTATCCTGAATGTTTTCGTTACTACGCATTCTGCCGAAATAACAACATGGTATGGCGTCATTCTGTGCAGTTTCCAAAGTTGTTTTATTTCTAAAACAATGTCTTCATGTTTAATTTTCTCTATCTCTATTTTAAGAGGGTGGGTTATAAATTCGCGAGTTGATATTGACAAGCATAGCTTCTTTGTTGTTTTTAGAAATTATGACTGTGTCTGGTCTACTTCATGCTACTATTTTATCTGTTATTATGAGTCTGGGCCAATAAATAATACCATTCCCTCCTTCGAGTATGGGTGCTGGGATGTTTTTATCATATGGTGAGGCTGTACTATTCAATATTACATGCTTCTCAGCCAGTTGTGGATGAATTATTTTGGCCAGTTGGTCGAGTCTTTACAAGTGTGCGTTGTCTGCAAGTTCACATCTGGGCATTTAATTATTTTATCACTGATGTCACATTTCCTGCACTTGTCTACCATGGGCATGCTCAGGCAATGTTTTCCATAATTTCTAGTTATGCAGAGTGTATCTTGTGTTGCCATTATGAATCCCGGGGCTTTTAGGTGGAGAGAGTCATCTGAGAGCTATTGAAGTGACGATGGTGGTTCAACAAGAGGTTTATGGAGATCTCTAGAAAATGTTTCGACCCGTGATTTTTATTTCCAGTCCTCCAAATATTCTTCGGTTGTCGTTTTCGGTGTTGTCATTGTTGTTGCTGCTGCAGAAGAATCAGACCTCAGACCAAATTTTGAATGCAGATTGCTGTGATAGTGAATTAATTCATGAAATATATGTTATACATCTGCTTGATTGCTTCGTTCGGAAAGAGAAATGTATGTACAGCCGTTAGTAATGAGTGTTTCCAGTTGGAGAGAAGTATCAGGGCAGAATCGGCCGCTGACGTTTCTCTTGGCTTGTAGGTCCCAGGGTTGGGGACCCGACGGCGACGGAATTTCCCGACGGCGACGGCAAAAGCCTAATTACCAGCTCAAATTCAGCCACTATCTGGAGGAGAATTCCAGCGACCGGCTGCTCTGATCGGTAGTTATTCGTGGTTCCACCGACCAAAACTAGGCGAGTACCGGAGCAGTATCTTAACAAACGGGTCATTGACCGTGCGCATTTCCCCCTCTTCCTTCATATATATTCTCTCCTCTCACACAAAAGCACATACTTATGCCTACTCACATGTCGGGGACCAGTCAGGAGCTCAGAGCTTAGAGTTTGCGCCGGGTTGGGCGGAGCTCCGCTGGGTGGGAAACCAGGTCACGTGCTCCACACTTGCAGAACCAATGGACACAGCAGTTGATGTGCCCTCCCCCCTCGAAAACATTCAATAATCATTCGTCTCTTCAATAGGGATGGGCGATTTAATCGCGATTAGTACAACCATCGATTATCGTTTTTTACACGATTGATCGAAAAATTCAAATCGACTATTTTTACACCGATTAGTGTACACATCAATTCATTTTTCCGATTTTTAGCTCGATTATTTTAATTCAAATATTTATTTTCAAGACGAACAAAATATGAAATTGTACATTTCAACTTTGAACTTTAGCAATGGAATTTCTCGTCTCTATATTCGATATTGTTCATTTAATGATCTGTTATTGAGATTTATCTTATAATAAAATGTTTTTGTAAAGATAATTGTATTTATTTTGTCGCTTATTGGAAGAAAATAAAAGAATTGGGATTTGTTCGATTAAGTAGTTTCATTTTATTTGTGCAAAAGTATTACATTCTTCTGTATTTAATTTTAAAACTTAACATTATTTTAGTTGATAAACATGATTTTTCTGATTTCATTAAAATAACAACTAAATTTGACATAAACACAAAGTTTAATATATAAAATTTAACAAGTCAGAAAATTGAGAAAGATTCGCATTTATGTGATATATTTTCTTAAAATAAGTTAAGTTATTAGTCGATTCATTAATTTCCAAATTAAAAATTAAGAATTGTATACATTTTAAGCATTATTTAAAACGTAAAAATTTATCGATTATATAAGATTAATTTATTAATTCGTAACAATTAATCCATGTATATTAATCTGATTAAAATAATAATAAATTGTTCGATGATATTCGATTAATCGACTATTCTTTAATAATCGCCCATCTCTATTCTTCAAGTGACGAAGATTGGGAGGTGCTAGTCCCATCGGGGCAGATGTTCTAACGCGGGGAAATTGCGGAGTGGGACAAAGCCCCATTCTGGGCGAGCCCATCCAAAGAACGCTGTTTCTGTAGTTCCTTCTGACCGTCTCGTGCGGATGGCGGAGAAGGACCTTGAACCATGCGCCATCTTCTGTGCGCGACACGTGGCCTCCTGACCTATCCCCACTCCCCTATCAGTGCCGGTCAATTTGTTGGATCCCACTCCATCAATTTCAACCATGATGTAGAAAGAATCCGGCAGAACTCGGAGGACGCGGCTGGATTGGGATTCATCGTGGTAAGCGGCCCAATTCAGGGAACTCTGAACGAGTAGCGATTTATCCCGATGTGGGAGGGATTAGTGTATTTTCACTCGACTCCTCTCATCGCTGGCAGCGCCTAGCTGGGGAAGCGGCCCACCCAACGTCCTGGGGCGAAAGACGCAGAGACCAGGCTGAGGGGTCGCGCGCCCTGAAGCGTCCACTTCCACGATGTCAAATCCTCCTCGTAGAATGGTTGTTGCGTTATGGAGCCCAACGCCACCTCGTTCGTGACTGCATGCGCCGTGTCGGCTGTGTGTGCTCTCGCTTGTGGTGATTGGCTAATCGGAGGAGCGGAGGGCGCCCTGAGAGGCGGCGCACCGCACGCCCCCAGCGGCTGAGAGGCGCTCGGCGCCGGAGTGCTCCGTGCAGGCGGCGCCAGGGGTGCACAGCGCGGGCGGGCCATGTTAATGAACGCGATGAATATTAGTTTTCACACAGCCACCCCTAAGAATGTCATGCAGAGCGTGATAAAGGGGACACAATCTGCGAATGTAACAAAGTAAACAAAATAATTTCGTCTGACCGCATCACCTACTAATGCCTTTAATGTATCATTAAATAATTTGAATATTTGTATAAAACAAAATAAGTCAGTAAGTCTGCCCAAAAGTAGCGTCTGACACACGAGGTGAAAGTGATTTTCTCGCAGGATTGCGTCACTCGGCCTCGCAGCTTTTCCTATTCGCAAAATAAAACGTCACTTTCTCCACTCGAATCAAACACAACTATTTCTGCTATTTGTTGTTTATTTCTTTTACGCTTTCATCTAATATTAAATTAGAAATTTGCTCATCTTTTTGAATTCCACCATCCACGTGAATGAAAATCGAAAATGTAGGCAATTAGAATATCTTGTTTTGCATCTGGCGACTTGTTTATATTTGTAACATTAAAATGATATAGTACAAAAAATAAAAAACGAGTACTTTTTTAGAAACTTTTCTTCTTGTTCTGTGCGTTAATTATCTTCTCGTCATTTATGTGCTTTGGAAATGTAGTGATCTGAATAGTAAAGAGAAAAACGCAAGGAGGTCGATGAAGCTAACTATTCTTTAAAAAATGAGGTCAAAAAAGTTAGTAATCTCAGATGCACATGCACACGAATGACGTTGAGCAGAAAAAGGAGATCTGAGACAACACTCGACATATTAATATTAGCAGACAACGGGAAGCTCGGTGAGACTTGTCTTCTTACAGTCCCAGGCCCTTCAAGTACAATTGGATGCACGAAAACCCCTACACATTGAATTGAATCGAATCATATGTATAGCCCCGTTCGACGGAACGCATCATTGCAGGTCAAGACCGCGCTGCGAAGAACCTCGTCAGCGCCGCGCGAACGAATCATCATTGACCTCCTTGAAGAGATGAGACTACGAAAGCACAAATTTTCTAAAAGACCGACGGATTCAAACTTCAAAAAACCAATGCGTATTTACTTCCAATAATTTACTATTTTAAATAGCTCTCATGCGTCAAATCTAAATTATCGTTAGCTAAAAATGCCAAATGCAAATTCTTCAGCAGAATTGACTTTTCTGCATCCGGCACGCGCGTAGCCTCGTAGAAGATCTGTGACCTGAAAACGATCACCCTGAACTTACGGAGCTTCTTCAACTTATCGTACACATCATTTCTAAAACGTGTTGTGAAAACGTCCCTTTTCCGGATGAACTACTGAATTTATCTTGGCAAATAAGTGTTGCTGGAAAGCTGGAAGTCCCGATAACTGTAACTTACACATTTGTATGTACTACATTCATAATATTTTTTTTAATGTTCACATCAAGCCCAATCTGGCGAAGACGTAAGTAACCAGTTCTGGCGGTACCATGGAAGCGAAGTTACAGTCGCATATCTTATGTGCGCGGGGTTAGATTGTGCAGTTCAGGGCAGTTTGAAGACGCATTTGTGATTTTCAATGTGTGTTTGCACTACATTTCTGAATGAGTACGCAACTTTCAGGATGATCGCAACGGTGGTGATAGTGATCATGGCTGGGTAAGGCGGGCAGGAGCGGGATCAGGCGAGTCAAGAAGGACGAAAAATTTGGAAATGAGCCACTTGGATTTGGATAGCTCGGCGTAAAGGCAGGGCAGCTAGGGCGGTGTACACTAAAGACAGAATCAATTCATTTTCCTGTCTGAATAGATGAATATGATGAAAAAATACCCGGGAAAGTAAAATGTAATTCGTCTTTAAACTTCTCGAGCAGTTTATAGCACTAGTTAATACTAAGTTATAAAATTTGAAGACCACTTATTGTTAAGATATCAGTAGAACACGTAAGTTTTTCATTTAACTACAGTGAAGTAGAATTAAAGTGCATGTGTCCTTAATTAAAAAAGTTTAATAATATATTCTCTTATTACTGGCACGTTCTTCCCAAAATATCCTTTGCAAGTGCAACATTCCGAAACGTGTCTGCTCGCTTTGGCCTGTCCCCTGCCGGGCGGCTCGCCTCGCCAAGCGGCGCTTCGTCATCGTTGCTGAATGATGGCGTTTACGTCATAAAACACATAACTGCGATTATACACCAAAACGTTTGGGTTAAAAACACTACACATCGCTGAAAAACACTCGAAATTTTGACGTTCTAGCAAACAGATAAGAAAGGAAACTTAGTGCCACATCACGTTTACTGACTTCTGAGGAAAAGACAGTGCCACTAAGTCACTGCCCTCATGAGGTAACTTAGTACCATTTTTCAAAAATTTCACTCCCTCCCCGTGATGGTAGAAAATTGTTTGATCCATCATGGTGATTATTATTATTATTATTATTATTATTATTATTATTATTATTATTATTATTATTACAACCGTTTGTCAAATGCTTTTGACAAGGCACATGCCAAATGTGCGAAACGTTAAGCAGCAATAAATGTCTATGAATTATACATCTTAATTCCTGGTATCATCGTATTATCGTAGATTGATCCTATTTGGTCCAATAAATTTGAAAAAGAACCATCTTTCTACAATATAAAAACGGGATCAACAGGAAGATATTCAACCATTCTATTATTATTATTATTATTATTATTATTATTATTATTATTATTATTATTATTCCTGAAAGTCAAAGAAAAAATATGGGGCATCGTACGCAAAATAGAAGTGGATGTAATACACAAAAACAAGGTTTCTTGAATCAAGACACCCCATTTTACGGTATTTATATAATATGGGAGGCCAATTCTGATCGGCAGGATTTCTTGGGGCTCCCGGTTGAGGAGCGAGATGGCGCTGGCGACGTAACAAAGAGGCTGACGGAGACTGAAAGAGGGAAGATCGCGAGTAGTGCCGTAGTGAAGACGTACAAATTTGTTAGAATAGATTGTTAGAGTTCGTAGTTCATATTTTAAAGAATATAGCTTTTTGAAGAAATTTATTTTATTTAACAAGGAAAAATTCTTTGACCATTTATCCGACGATCAGATATTTCAATAAAGTATATGCATCTATTAACACATAAAAAATGCGACATTCTGAGGCTCAAATTGCCCCATCATGTTTAATATAAATTATACTAAATTTAAACAATGAAATAATTATTTTTTCAGTCTCCAAAAGTTGCAAGAAATCAAACGCCTCACCCGCCGTTGCGGACAGACTGTTGACCTGTCGTGCGAATTCCGATAAGGAATTTTTTATTTCTTATTTATTAGTAATTTATTGTTATTTATTGTTATTGTTATTTTATTTCGATTTCTTTCCAATACATTGCAGGGCTCCCTGGTGTGTTTTATTCCGCTCGAAATGATTCGCCCTCTGCCGAATCGAGGAAGGGCGCGTGTGCTGTTGGGAGGAGAGCGTTGGTGTTTGAGAGGAAGAGCAACGCAAACCAATTGCAACGACCGGGATTTGAACCCCGGCCAGCACGTTCTTCCACCCTTCACACACACACAGACGCGCCCGCGCGCGCGACGAGTCAGTGAGATTGTTTTTCATTTGAATCACGCGTTAGCACTTCTGCTATATTATTTCACGAATCATTGAAATCATTTGGATATTAATGTAAGCCATATTGGATTTCAGGTAAAATTTAATATTTAGCATGTCACACGTCACCAAACGAATTCAAAGTTACAGCAAACACCACGCACGAGATGTTGTGCACGTTGTAGAATGCAAAAGTTTGATTCCGGCCTAAAACTATCAAATAATATCAAGCCTTGAGATTGTTTTGGACTATTTTTATGCCGAGTAGCTGGGATTCGTACGGACTAAAAATCTCATAGTAAAATTAAAAACTAGAAGTCAGAATATTTTGTGTAAATAAATGGATTTTTTAAATAAAAATGTTCGTACTTTAGAAAAATTAATTAATTAATTTGTACTTTTTTGTATACGTACGCATATACGAGTAATACACGTAGTGTAGAAAAACTTACGCAATGCTGAGGTAAGAAACGGCGATTTTCCAACACAAAAACTCGTATTATCGAACCCTGATAGAGAAAAAGTAGACAAACGTTGTGCAGTAAATTTTTACGATTTTCGTGTCCTTGTTGCCGAAAAATTGGTTTATGGCAAAACGCCTGTTCTTCTGTGTGTAGTCTGTGAACAACACTGGCGCCTTAACTAATCTTAGGATTTTCTCCAAAATTAATATTCGGCCGTCGATCTGAACCGACTCGAAGCTCTACGCTTTTAAAACTTACCTTAAATTTTGGGGGTACTTCACATACATCCCCTGGGATATTTTCATTTTTTTTAAAAAATGGCTCCAATTTTTTAATTTAAATTTCTTATGTGAATGGAGTGAGGTCCTATTTTCACTGTTAACTCCAAATTTTTGAGAGAAAATTTGCATATTTGTCTAAGATTTTTTCTCTTCCGTCTTATTCGTATAGTATTTCGCTTCTCCCATTAGGGAGGAGGGGGCGAGAAATTGAGATAATGTGGAAATGATGTCCTGTGGTTAGCAATGTAAAGCAGCTAGGAAAAGTGTGAGGCAAACACGAAAAACATGCTCAGACTAAAGAGATAGTGTTGGAAAGCTACAGTACCACTAGTGTCATCATTTATAAGGAGTTTTATTGGTAGCGTATCATAATAGTGAATCTTAAATTACTCACATATATAGAGACATGTGTGTAAATTACTCACATGTATAGAGAAAGTATTAAAATGCTACGGGGGGAAAGGGTGATTTTTTCACAAAAAAACTCTTGTTGACGGACCTTGGTAACGAGAAGTGGATAATTCTTTTTCCTATGTGTAGCATATTACTTCTTCTAACACTTAGTGAAGTTAGAATCCCGGATTGGTTGGTCCTTGATAACCGAACAATTGTCTGACTGTTCTTCTGTCCGTCTGTCCGGATATCCGTCCGTCGGTCTGTGAACAAAGCTAGCTGCTAAACTGTAAAAACGATTTTCACAAAAATTAATTTTCCCCGATCGATTTGACGTCGCGGCCCCTTGAAATTGAAACGGTATTTTGATTTTTGGGACCACTCTGCATGAAGTCTCAACAATATCAAAATTTTCTGCAAGAAAGGTTTCAGCTTTGGCCCTATAATAGAGCAAGATACGCTTAAGAAACGGAGTAGGTCGTAATGGCTTTGCTCCAGCTGAAATTTCAAAAATTTTGAAAAGTTTAAAATTTTTTCTGTGCCTTCCAACAACTACAATAATGAAGGTAGATTTTTTTCCTTAATGAAATCTGTTCATCAAAAACACATCTTCAAATAAGGTCATGTTCAATTTTTAAAAAAATAGTTTTCACGTGTAATAGTAATTTTGGGTGAAGGAGTCTATTTTTAAACAATTTAAAACTATTTTCTCAAAAGTGGCTCCGATTTTTGTCTTTAAATTGTTCTCTCATATATAGCAAAAAATGGTAAAATTAAATTGTGCTGGTTACATTTCCAGCGAATTCTTTGTATTTTTGAAAATTGCTAACAAAAATATTAATTGCAGAAGTACATATAATATATACTTCATAAAGGAAAGAGAGAGGGAGAGACGGAGAGAGAGGGAGGGAGAGACGGAGAGAGAGAGAGGGAGGGAGAGACGGAGAGAGAGAGAGGGAGGGAGAGACGGAGAGAGAGAGAGGGAGAGACGGGGAGGGAGAGAGAGACGGGGAGAGAAAGGGAGAGACGGGGAGAGAGAGGGAGAGACGGGGAGAGAGAGGGAGAGACGGGGAGAGAGAGAGGGAGAGACGGAGATAGAGAGGGAGAGACGGAGAGAGTGGGACAGAGAGAGGGAGAGACGATGAGAGGAAGGGAGATGGAAGGAGAAAGAGAGAGATGAAGGGCAGAACAACGTCTGGCGGGTCCGCTAGTCTTTTATATTTCTGAAAATGCTGTGTAAAAGGTTTGGCACTGCTAATCTCTTTCCTGAATTTCTTCTCCTCCTTGGAGCGGTAGGTGTAGCGCGAAAAGTCGCCCGGCGCAGCGTGTCCGCAGCCGGGGCCGCAGGCGCCTGCGAGGGCGCGGCTCGGCGACCGCCCCGCCCCCCGCCCCCCGCCCCCTGCCAGCCGGGTGCACCGCAACTCAAACACAAACCGCCGCCGCCCCTGGAGGAAACGCAGTCCCGCGAGGCCGCACATTTGCACGCGCCACTTGCATGGAAATTAGCGCCGGCCACGTCGATAGAAAATCGCGCTGCCTTCCAGCTCTTTCCTCAACTGTTCAGCGCACCGTCGACATTTCATCCCCGTCCGCCCTCGCTACTTAAGAACGTGAAGTAGCATACGGCACTTGGAATATATTTAACAGGCATATGGAAATAAATATGTTTGCAGAAACAAAAAACCATAATGATTCTCAAAGTTGGATTTTTATGAATGGAACAATCTGATTCAAAGGCGCAAGCAATACGATCGTTAGATATTTTGCTGAACTGATGTCTGATACCAACGTTCATGTTTTGTTCTTTATTTTGTGCATAAATATTATCTAATCAAGTGTAGCGAAATTAGTGGTTGAAACAGCGTTCCCTCTCAGCGTATGCATGCGCGTGTGCGTGCGTGTGACTTCCTTTGTTCAAGTTTTTGCGGCTTTCGAAGCGAGACTTTTATCTGAAGATGCAGGAAACTACCGGTTTTCACATCCACCTCAGAGTTATGATCCTGAACCCATAACTGGCCTTGTGCATACGTTTGGCCAAGCGCAGCTCGTGAGGGAGGGAGTCAGGCTAGTTGTTCATGGCGCCATCACCATGACCGGTAGAACGCGCAACTGTTATCTCTTCTCTCACACTTGGGGAAGAGGAAGGAATGAAGAACAGCACTTTAGCTTTAATATCGATGCATATGACGGGTTAGGAATGCTGACCGTGCCACAACACTTTTCTGGCTGATGCAATGTGGACATCCTTGTTTCTCAGAATACAATATCGTAATTGACAAAGGAAAACCAATCGGGTGGTTGAAAAGAGAAGAAATGCTCTTCCGACCGCACGCGGCGGCTGCCAGTCAAGCTGAAGGCGCAGCGGGAGGCACGTGCTACGGGCGGAGGCGGAAGTAAGGACGAAGGCGAAGACGAGGAGTTGTCGGAAGTAACTATGGCGAAGTCGAGATGGTGTGGGTGAGAGGGAGCCGGAGGCGTTGGGGACGTAAAGACGAAGGCGAAGTCGAGGAGGCGTGGGTGACTGGCAGAGGAACGCATGGGTGGAGGTGGGGAGGCTCCCAGTGAGGAGAAAGAGGCGTGCCGGCCGGGGAAGAGGCTGAAGGAGAGAGACTTAGTTTGCTCCCCAACACATCACTCTGCTGCACAAATTGAAATTGTCAAATCTCCGAACAGAAGAGGGGGCGGATTGAGTTGTGGATACGTCAACGAATTTGACGCCACGAAGACTGTACCAACCTTTTCAAGACCAGTGGAGACATTCATCACTGGACAAACATTTTCTGAATGTATTGTAATACTAAAAGTTCTGG
>BLKR01015574.1:0-28359 GCA_011170035.1 Teleogryllus occipitalis
GCAATATTGTGTAAAAGTATATTTTTCTGACACTTTATTTGACATTGTTCGCCGTGTAGACAATTTCCAGTCCATCGGCGCGGAAATTCGATGTCTTCGCGGCAGGGGGCCTTGTCTCTGCGGTTGACACCGTCTGTTGGGAGGAGTGACAAAGAAACGTGTCTGTACGGCGAACGATCCCTTTCCTGCGTTAAGAGGAGAATATTAAGACGGCGTAGATTCAAAACCCCTAAACTTCTCAAAAATATTTTATGTAAATACGATAATATACATATGTATGAACTTGTCTCTTCACACTTGTTATCATGGGCTAAAGAAGTATACAGAGTTTCGTTTAAAAAATCAAAGTGACGATATCTGTTAAATTAATAAGACTTGTCCTCTTTTTCGAAGCTAGAGTTCCCAATACGAGTTTCCCCGCTGAAAATTGCTTATTTTTGTCACAGCACTGCGCAATAACTTATCTTTAAAACTTTAGTAGATAGTATGGCGAGTAAATAACAAATGATGGCAAGAAGGAATACCTCCGTTTATGCTAAAGCGATCCAGCAGCTTACGTGGCTCAGGGCATCAACTGTTGTCACTACAACGCCTCTGACCGGGAGTTCCTCGAGTTCGTGTCCAAATAGTAACAGGATTTTTGACACTAGCTAGACAGCTACTAGGTCGAGTTCAACTGCTATCTGGCGGACAATTCTATCCGGCTGCTATGATGGGTAGTTTTCTATGATTTCTCCGATCAATGCCAGGCAAATGCCGCTACTGTACCTTAACAAACGGGCCATGGGCTTTGCGCGATCTTTCCTCTCCCTTCCTTGTCTCGTTCCTCTTCTTTGTTCTTCCTCGCCTTACTTACACACACACACTTACATACACTACGCTATCATACATGTCGGGAGATCAGTCGGGAGCTTAGAGCTTGTTTCGGCTGAGGCGATGCCCTGCTTGTGGGAGATACCTCGCTGGTATAAAGCCCCGGATGCCGACGTATAGGTCGGACCCAGAGCTAGCGGGGGAAGTCCACCGCCACCTCCCGCAATAAAAAACATACACTACACTTATGAGACGACTATGGCAGTTGATGCGCCCAGAAGCTCTAATCAATCTAAAACGGTCAGTTGAGCCTACGTTGCGAACATTATTATTTCCAAAGCTGCACTTCCCCCTATGGCAGGGCTGCTCAAGCAGAGCGAATCGGGAGCGCCGAGCCTTCTTGGCTACAGAGAGACGCCGCGTCGCGCGGCTTGCGATAACTTCTGTCACAGTGTCCCGATAACTCCAGTCTCAGAAACATGGAAGATGACGCCAGCACTTCGCAAACCGAAGCGTCCATACCAGCAATTTTTAATGCGACATGGAAAGAAAAGTATCTTTTTGCAGATGGCGGCAGCTATGCCACATGTTTGGTTTGCAAACAACGTGGTTATTCATATGAAGTTTAATTTACAACGACATTATACTGCTGCTGCTGAATATGACAAGTAATCTTAAGGAGAACGTAAGGAAATTCGCAGTGCTATGAGAAACAATGCGTTTCAAGAAGTATCTTTTGGATATATTTTGATGTTCCTATATTGTTTAATAGTAAAATAACACAATATAAGAGAGGTTAATTTCATTTATTTTAACGGTCCGTTTGGAAAAGAAGAACCTCTCATTCTTCTCAAAATTAACTTCAGTGTCAGACATTCACGAAACATCAAATTTTGGAGAATCGGTGGCAACATTTGTTCGGAATTTGAAATCCGATTTAAGGATTTGATTTACAATTAGAATTTAATGTATTTGCTACACATTTTTCTCTTGATAGAGACTTTTTCCCTTGTGATTTTCAATTAGAAATAACTGATTTGCAGTGCGACACTGAATTAAAAGAACAATTTCAAACAAAAAAAACATTCATTAGATTGTTTGAGAATGTCACTCATAAACGTTGCTCATCGGAATGCTACTCGAATGTTACGTATGTCTGGATCAACGAACAAATGTGAGCGGAATCTTTCTTTGAAAAATTGTAAATCTCGAATGAGAAGTACCATTACAGATCGCAATATGAAATGCAAGAAGAAAAATAATTGATTTGCAATTAGTTTTATTTTTTAAATTTTAATTTCATTTACTGTCAGAATTTCCTTTATTAGTTTATTTAATACCATTTTTCGGTAACATTTAGAATACTTCTTCATAATCAGCAGCATGATAAACTGTAATGTCGCAGCAATTGAACTTCTTAATATCCTTGAGCACTATTTTGTAACGAAAAATATGGCATATCTGGCGCACTCTCCAAAAAGAATTTTTTATTTCCATGCTGCAATAAAAATTGCTTTTTTCTTACTTCCAAATCACAAAAATATGTGTATTACTAGTATATGTTCCGATAAATATTACAAAAATATGTCTGTTTTTCTATCGGAATATACTTTGCTGGGAAAGGATCTGTTCTGGAGCAGTGAGGCATTTTCAGTTCGAGCAATGGAAAATATCCCAAAAATCAATGCGCGATCCACTGTGCCGCAAGCTGCCAATTGATAAAATATGATGTAATCTGCTCCGTCTGCCTTCGAAGCTGCTAGAATGAACATGGAGCGTGCAGCGGCTCCTCCTCGGAGCAGATCTCCATGGCACTGCCCTATAGGCTTCCTCTTCCTAATACATTTTAATATTTTCTCTCTCCATTTCCTTCTTCTTCTTCTTTTTCTTCTTCAGATTAGCAAGAGAACTTCACAATTTCTGATTGGCACTCATCGGGAATCGAGACACGGAGTCTCGATTCCCTCTCACTACTATGTTCAAAGAAAATTCGAATCCCGTAATTTGACTATCAGATAAGTCTGTTTGCATAATACTGACTATATACGTTTCTCGGGTCTCTCTGTATCTTCGTTTCCGACTGTGTAATTCCCTAGCCTGCGTCGAAAGTAGAATTCTCCTAAAAGATCGTATGAGGTGAGTTGCGCTCTGAGATTTGTAAGCTAGATAATCGAGGCAATATGCTTAGCGCTTTATGCTCGTCTTAAAAGGATAATACATCTTATTATCATAAATTAATTCTTCACGAGAGTATTCATGTGAATCCGTCAGTCGCAAGCATTGAAATTTAATCACAAAACATTTCCAACCTTTTCTACACATACACACACCGTAAAAAACAACAATAAAAACCTCCACTGGCCAATGTCATCAACATCCAGGCAAGGAGATGACGACAATCCAATTATACGAACCATGTAAGATACGATATTAATCATATGTTAATCTCATAATTCTCTTTAATAATTGCGCAATAATCTCTCTCTCACAGCAGTGAGAGAATGTAATTTAATTACACTCGACTTTTTGCAAGTAATCTCACAAGTTATGTCGGATTTACTTTCTTAAATTGAATATATACTTCTGAGAGCATTACAAAAATTTAACTACAAAAAATAATGAATAATCTATAATTTCTGTATTTGAATGCTAACTTAAAATAAGCAAGAAAATGTGTTTGGAGACTTCTTATTTTTTCGAAAAATAGAAATTGCACGTGTAACCAAAACTCACTTCTTACATTTGAACAAATTGACAATTTCAGGATACAATTGTGACAGAAATGTCAGGAGAGCAGATTTCGGTGACCGTAGCAATCAGACACGGTTAAAATAGCAGTATAACCGCGCTTCAGATAAACTAGAAACCCTCGCGATTACGTTCTTGTGATGAACAGCCCTTGTGAGGATCCAGGTCAGTCAGGCAGGGTGCGAGAAAAGGGGCCGGCTCCGATGAAGGTTCCCCTCAGCACCATTGTCCAACCGAAGGATAGCCACGCGTCGCCTCTTAAGTTGCTGAAGACCGTGGAAAAAGCAGAGAAAGACTCGGAGAAGAGCTATTCAGTACAAGGACAAAAGACGGCCCTGCGTAGGCGAACTCCCGCCAATATGTCAATTTACGACCTCTTATCAAAAGAAACCAGAGCCGGAGTGGCCGTGAACAACAACCCTTTGTATAGCGCACTCAAGAGACTCGACCGCACATGCGACGCATTGGATCAAGAACGTAGGCACCACCTCATGAAAGTAGGTCACTAATCGCATCTTGACACTTCATAATTACGACCCTACAAGTACGTAATTTCAACACTACGGAATCTAAATTTAGTGAAAGGAAAGGAAACCCGTCAATCAGAGCCGATTATCAATTTTATAACCAATTCCCGCAAGCAACATTTACAAATCACTCACTGACATGGTACTTGACATGAAGGCTTAATAAGATTTTCAAAATTTTCTAAAAAATTACTCCAAATATTTGGATTAATTATTTTCTTCGAGTAGAGGAAATGAGGGTTAAAAACTTGCGCAGGCCTCATTGGCGCAGTCTTCTCTGAAGTTTTGGATATTGCGAAAGTTCAAAAGAAAATTCGGTGTCTTGCTACAACTACAATAATAAAGATAAAGGTTCTGTCCTTAATGAAATATATTCTGCAAAGACAAATCATTAAATAATTTCACGTGCAATTATTCAAAAATATAAATAGTTTGCCCGAAATTTTGCGTGAAATATAGTCAATTTTTAAACAATTATTTTCTCAAAAACGTATCAAAACTTTTCCTTTACATTTTTTCCTTGGATGGAGCAAATGACGCTCAAAATTGGCACGGGAAACTTTTTTGGCGATCATGCCACATTGCAAACTATAATATTGAAGATAGAGATACGTTCCCTTATAGAAATATTTTCTTTAAAAATGAAATCTTGAAATAATATAAATAAAAATGTCTGAATTTTTGAAAATTGCTACTCAAATGATCAACGTTTTTTAAGCGTCGAGAAAGTTGATTTCAGACGTGCGGCTAGTGTTGTAGGGATAGTGGACCTGGCGTGTTAATTCTAAGAGCATGCATGTTAGTGCGGTGACAAAAAGTGGTGGATGGGAACACTTTTTCAGGTTCATGGAGGATTATAATATCTAAATGTTACAAATAATGCAAGAATGCTGTTGTAGCACTACTATTTCTTAAATAAAATCTGTTTCCAAAAAATAAATCTTTAAATAGTGTTACGTACATTTTTTAAACTAGAATGATCGTGCAATTTCTGCTTGAAGTAAAGGTAACTTATAAAAAAATATCAAAAAAGGAACTTTTTTTTTCTTTCTTAAAGCAACGTTCACTATGGTTTATGTTCACACCTCCTACGTCCAGATGCCTGAGTATTATGGTATGTAACGCGAATTTGTGTGAAGCCAGTTCACTGTTATTTTCATCACTGATATTTTGATCTATCTGTAAGTGTGCAGCAAAAATTCAAGACTCAAGAACGGAATTTGCAGGAGACAATTAACATAAAATTTTCTATTGCGAAGTCTTGAAGATTGCGTTCACAAAAATGGTGGCACGGCCACTTATTGAAGTACACAATGTTTGTCTGTGTAGCCTATTTAATATTTCTCCTATAAATGTCAAATTGATATTTTTCATTTTTTTATGAACCGTACTTGTGTGCAAAACATTATTTCAGTCTGCGCCTCTGCGCCACCTTTTCATTTGCGGATGATAACTTACAATAGAACGTGCTTGTTCATTACCATTGGACCTGTAGTCAACGAGCACATGCAAGCTATATTACTCACAAGCGCATCAAAGAGGACATTACATTGGTTATTCTTTGAACTTTGGAAACACTCATGTGTTTTTGACATATCGCTTTAAATGCAATGAAGCCGTGAATATTTGAGTTCCAAACTGCCCGTCTTTGCCCTGCTGTACCGGGTCGACATAAGCAGAAAACAAAAATACGCAGAAGACATGATTAGTTACGCAAATACAGAATAAAGTGTGTTGATCTAAGAAAGAAAATTTTCAGTTTTCTTTCTTCTCGCCTCCTCCATATCCGCCTCCTCGTCTTTTTCGTCTCCTCGTTCTCCGTCTTCTCTGTTTCTACTTCTCCGTCTCCTCTGCGTGTTCCTGTGTCTCTTCTTCTCCTTCGTCTTTTTCTTCTTCCCATTTTATTTTCCTACTTTCTTCTCTTCTTATCTTCTTCCTCGATTTTCCAGGTACATTTATATTGCATGATAATTACAGGAGTCGCTGCAACAGTGCGTTTAACGCTGAATGTCAAGCGGGTTGCGTCAAGCAGGACACACAGGACTCAACTAAATTATTACATCGAAAGGCTAATATTCTAATCCTTAACGAAAATTAATTTTGTTCTCCATAAATATTTAAATTATTATTATAAATATATAAATTATTAACATTTTATGAACGTGCTGAAGATTCCTTTAAAATCTTTCAAAATATAATTTATTTTCCGTTAAATAATCAGAAACTAGCTAACACAACATCACATTCTTTCTCGCATTATTTCCAGCTTTGTGTAATTTTTGAAAATTCAGAAAATACAAAAACGTGAGACCAACGCGATTTTTAAGCTTCAATTACTCTACACACACACACACACACACACACACACACACACACACACACACACACACACAAAGAAACTAGTGGTGCTATAACAGCACATACTTCCTCGCATTATTTTGAACTTACCATTCTCAAAACTTTAGAGAATTCAACGAAAATGAGAAAATAAGACATGAGAAAATGATGGCGGAAATGATGCCATTCTTTTAAGGGTCCCTATTTCTCTACGAGGGGAAATTGGAACGGTTTTTGAATGTTTTTTTTATAAAATACATTAATTTAAAGCACAAATTACGCAAAAACAACTCTTTTTCAAAAAACTGTACTTGACCTTTTAAAAAAGCTAGTTTTTTGGAACAGACTTTGTCTAAGCCAAAAATTTATCTTCAATTTTGTAATTTTGAACTGTGACCTTTTTGCAATTTTTGAAAATACATAGAGTTCGGTGAAAATGGGACTAGCCTCATATCTTTTACCGTTTCTTGATAAATACGAGAAGAAAATTTAAAGAAAAATGTTGTGCCGTTTTAGCGAAAAAATGTTTTAAACAAATAAAAAATTGCCTATATTTCCCACAAAATTACGCAAAAACTACTCATCTTTTCGAAAAATTTTACGAGACCATATTTCAAGATCGGTCTTTAAAAAATAGATCTCTGTAGGGAAAAATCTCTATCTTCAATATTATAGTCGTAGAAAGACGCCCTCAAAAAATTGCACTTTTGCAATTTTCGAAAAAATTCAGGAATTTTAACGAACACGAGACTTGTACCATTCTCTTAAGCGTTCTTTACGCTATCCGTGGAAAATGTAATTAAAAAATTAGGACCAATTTTTTAGAAAATTTTGAAAATGTTTTCGAGGCTTCATGTAAATTACCCTTAAAATTTAAAATATCGGATTGAAACTCCCAAAACCTTGAGTTAGTTCAGATTGATCAGGGAATATCAATTTTGGAGAAAATCGGCTGAACGGTATAAGGCATTGACCACAGTCAAACAGACTGAAGACCAGAGAGACAGACGCACGGACAAAAAATCAGACATAAATTACGCATAAAATTGTGTAAAGTAATGGTATAAGGCGGTTTATTAAACTTCACTTTAATTTACAAGGGCTTACGTTTTGTTATATATTAGTGTTCTGAATTTTGGAAATTACATTTCTATTTCTCTTTGGAGAAGCAACCCCACGTTCAATAGGACACCAGACGCCATTGCGGTCAACAGGGCGGCCGGCCAATGTTTTTCGCACCAACGTCAAATACGTGTGTCAAATTTCGAAATTTGTTTTGAAAATTAACATTGATTCTTTTATAAATGTATAATGCTGTAATACCAAAAATATCGATCGCATCTCGTTTATAATGTAACATTGTTGCATTCGTACACATTGGAAAACTCTTCAAACATTTGAAAAATTGTCGCTCCTTTTCAAAACATGTCCTTAAACAATAAAGATTAACAATAATAATAGTATTGATTTCTGTAATGTATCTTTATATTAAAAATAGCCTCCGCTGATTTTTATAGACAATCACATTTCTACAGGTATTTATCTTTTCATAACATGATTTATTCAAATATTCTGCAGATTACAACGTTTCAAAGCTCATGCTGTGTCTCCATCATCAGGTAAAACTACTATAACTAAAATAAAAATAAAATAAAAATATAACACACATGGCAGTTAAATTATAATAAAATCTTTTTTTACATTAACACATTTTTGGATATGCAAGCAAAAGGCACAAGATCAGGTAACTTACCTTAATTCATGTATGAAAGCCACTCATAATGACTCAAGCTTAAACAACTGATCTCACGTCAGAATATTCATAAATAATAAAATTCAAAATTTTATACATCATAAAAATATCGGAAGTCAGGAAGTATCAACAAATGAGTAGATTAGACATGGTCCTAAAGTCATGACAGAACCTTTCAATTATATGTACCAACTATTCGCATGAGTCCGTGGTCTGGACGCCGGCAGACTGAAGAGATAGCGACGGTAGGTCACAATGAATGGGAAGGGGAAGGAAGGGGAGGGGGAGGGAAGAAGAGGAGAATTGAGGGTTAAGGATGTTAAGATATAAAGATAAAAGATCACTAATTAAAATTTTGTTTAATTTCATACAAGATACTGTCATAGGCATTCGTGAAGTAGTTACTTTCCACCACAGTGTTCATAGTCTTATACAGTGTATATGTATATATATATATATATATATATATATATATATATATATATATATATATATATATATATATATATATATATAGAACATTCCAGAAACGTGAACAGCCAGCCAAACTATTCATCATTTCTGAATCAATCAACAACTTTCAACTTTATTATTCACAACTCAATTACTGGATCAACTTCTAAATTAATTTTAATAAAACACATAATCATAAAATTAAAGAATAAAATAATGATTTAAAAACCAAATTATTTTGCGGTCCAAAAGATCTTGGGGGGCATGCCCCCCAAACAGTCCAGAAACGTGAACAGCCAGCCAAACTATTCATCATTTCTGAATCAATCAACAACTTTCAACTTTATTATTCATCATATATATATATATATATATATATATATATATATATATATATATATATATATGTGTGTGTGTGTGTGTGTGTGTGTGTGTGGGTGTGTGGGTGTGTGGGTGTGTGTGGGTGGGTGGGTGTGATTGTCTATAAAAATCAGTGGAACCTATTTTTAATAAAGATTAACATTATGAACTAGTTGCATAATATACTAATACTCTCGGGAGTTCTATTTTCAATAGAATTCAATTGAATTCACGGATCTGGCCTTCAGTGATCCTGAATTATTCTCATAGGAATCCCTTTTGTAGATTAATATGAAAGTAGTAGGATATGGATCACGAGATCGGTCAATATCCGTGATCCATATCCTACTACTTATTAACGGTCGTGATTTCTACAATGGTCAATATGAAAGTAGAAAAGAAACGTCCTTCCGACCTTCGCATTGACAATGGCGAAATATTGAAACGAGAGAAGTGTCATGAGGTCGATGTCTGTCATCTATGGGAAGACATCTCATCTTTCGTCCAACGTTCAGTAATTGAAAACGAGCACCTCGAATAGCTTCAATAGCGATCTGCATGTACGAGATTTTCAAGCTGACTAGATTTGTTTGTGGCTCTCACTATCGTATGTTTTGAATGTTTAACTACCAGCTTTTTCTTTTATAATTCTGTACTTAGGCGCAGAAGAGGGCCATTGACTCCCCGAACACTTTTAAAGGGTCCCATGACCGTACGTGATAATGATATATCAATTTATTATTGTAAATATTATCAATCCCTTATTTTCCCCTTTTAATAATCACGATTAGGGATTTTTTAAATTTGATTTAATTTAGGTCGCCTGAGAAACAACAGAGGTCATTAGCAATCACGTATTTTATGCACAATTGACCATATTTTTAAAATTGTAATAAACATGGAATAATAATTTGCAATAATTTTTCACAATAATTTAAACTAATTTGTGACGCTCAGTAAATTGTTACTCGATATTTCGAGATAAGGCTCTTCAGGTGTGGCAATCCTGAATATAGTTCAACGTAAGAACATTTGTATTTATTAGTGATAACTAATGTTACGATTTAATTCAGTTTGTTGTATATTTTATTTATTTACAAGTAAAATGCGTCATATGTAAATATAAAAGTTCAATGGAAAAGAGGGCCTAGAAATAAAGTTGGCACCCTTATTGTTTCAGGCTGTGCACAACTATGATTCATTTCCTTTTTCTTTGGGTGTGCAAGAACGAAGTGTGTGAAGGCGTTGGATCTTCATTCAACGCCCTGTTAGTGAGGGAGCGTCCGTGATTATAATATTTTCCTTTGCGCGTTGCAGCCGTTCGGGGGAACTCATGAAATTAGTGATATATTTTGATGTGGATTGCGAAAAAGTGTTACAATAATTTTTAAACAAGTACTTTTCTTCCCTTTCCTGTGAAGAAACGAATAATTGATAATGGGCGACCATGTCCTAACCTGTATAATAATATTTCAGGATTTAACTTTTAAAACGACAACCGAAGAACGGGGAAAATGTCTAGCTTGTAAATTAAATACCTTAAAATGTGTTATTACAATATTTTCAATAGACACTACAACTACTCATTGTTATTATTTTGAGTTTGCAACTATCTTTCCCTCATTCGTCCAATTTTATAATTTAAATTAAATCAGGATTTAGTTTATATACTTCAACTATGCTCTAAATATGTATGCGAAAAGCTTAGTGTGAAGGTTAACACTTTCCTTCACTGCAAACGCTCTAGGTCCAGAGTGAGGAGTCGCTACAACTATGATTCTGTCCCTTCTTTCGAACTACGTTCTGTTTATTCTATTAAAATGTTTAGACTGGAGGGTACTACATTTTAGAAGATAGTATAAAATTTATAATTAAAGGATGCATTATAAATAATTGTAAAAAATGTTTTGTAGTTTTTGTACTTTAAATAATTACAGTGTCGAATAACAGTGCCCCATCTCGATCAGGTTCTTGTCCAGTTTCAATGATCTATTGAGCAAATGCTGAGATGGCCACTTGTTTTTCTTCTGGACATGTAGCTTCACAACGCGCACGTTTGGTTGATATCTCCTTTTGCTTGTAGTGGTAGGAGTAGAGCTGAAGGTGAGTTACTATATTGTTAGCAATGCAGAAAAATCAAATCTGTAATTCGTTTACCGTTGCAAATAGTTTTTCTATAACACGGGAACGAAAATGTAGTTTTTAAAATGTTGCTAATCACGCGCTTTTTAAATTTTATTATTATTATTATTATTATTATTATTATTATTATTATTATTATTGTTGTTGTTGTTGGTTTAACTTTCATTCATATTTCAACTATTTATCGTTAAAATGTTGGGATGGGGTTCTGGTACTCAAGAAAACGTGCGCAGATAATCGTCTCCCCCATACGTCATATACAGTTTTTGTTTTGTTTGACCAAATAAATCAAATTAAATGAATGCTTGAAGCGATTTGCTCATATGAATAAACATAAACACAGTAGTGTGTAAGCACACTGAGCAGCACGAAAGACATGATAAGAATTTTATGTGCAATTTTAATTATATCATTATCATTTCTTTGAATGTCATTATATTTTCTATCTTCTGTTTAATTAATCGATTAGGAAGGTTGTCTTTACATCTTCCACAACGCCCCCTATCATCCATCATCTTTTATCTATCTTTCATCGCGACCGGCAGCACACCGACGTTTTTGGTGCGTTATAAACTTGTCACCAATGCATTTCACCTACACGCGCCATCTGGCGACGGAGTTCAGAAGAGGGAGACACGAATTTACAAACGTTAATGTTACCGTGCTGCCATATTTACGGAATAAGTAAATTAGTTGTGATGACATCAAATGACCATTTTATAGTGAATGGAAATATTTATGGAGTTACAAATTATTACACACCAAAAATGCACTTGAAATAAACAACTTTCGCATCTGCTATATGAGGACCACCAAACTTTTTGGGCTACCTCGAAAGGTATTATAAGAAACATGAAAAAATCACAATAGAAAATTTACAAAATATAAATAGGATACAAAAATATAATATGCCGTAAAAATGCATACGTAAATGAGATCTTAGAAAAAATCACAAAACAAATATATAGCCTAAGAATATGATTGAATGTTATTAAACAAGTTTCAAACTTCGCTAACATTCAAAATATATCCGGATTGGCTAAAAAAATATTTAATGGCAAGATTTTGGAAGTACACGATAGTATTTTTTAATAAAACTTGTTTGTTCAACCAGGTTGTAAAGAGAAAATTTAAGAACTAGTGGTGCTACCTATATATTTTGTCGCACTATTTCTAATTTCTGCAATTTTCACAAATTCAAAAAGTTAAAGGAAATGACGCCTTCTCTGTTCTTACAATTGTTAAAAAATAAATATATTTGGAGCCATTTATGAGAAAAAATATTATAGATTGCACTAATTCCAAGCTGAAATTACACGGAAACTACTCGATTTATCAATAAAATGAATATTGTATTTTTTAAAAAAATATCTTTTAGGGCAGATTATATTTTTAAACTAGTGATGCAAAAACAGAACATACTTTCTCGCATTATTTCTAAATTTTGCCAACGTTAAAATTTGGAAATTTCAACGAAACTGAGAACTGTGCCATTCTTTTAGGCTTCCCTTGAAATTCGTGAAACACATTTAAAGAAAAAAGGAGATTTTTTGAGAAAATGATTTTTATAATTAACATTAACAAAAAGCAAAAAAACGTTTTTTTCAAATATACGTGGCCTTTTTTAGACCAGACTTATTTTAGACCAGATTTTACTTAAGACAAAAATCTGTCAGAGGATATCGGAGGAAAAGAGGGATTAGATGTATTCGATTTTTTTGTATAAAGGATCCGTAAAACATGAAATCTGACTGCACAACGTGTTAGAGAAAGTAATTTATTGTATGTAGGAATACGATTTACCCTTTTTTATTAGGGCCAGACAATACGAGTTTTCTGCACCAAAAATCGCCGATTTCCGTATCAGCATTACAATTCTTTCTATTTACTACGTAAGAACGTAGCAAGGCGCGAAGGTAACCACCGTAGTTTTCGTAGTTTAAGACTAGATGAACACGCACACAATTTCACACATTTGGATTCTTGTAAATGTATTCGCGGACAGCGAAGGATTGCTTCACTTACGTATCGCCTCCCTGCCCCACCACATTCACCAGCTGAGTTAAGCTCAGAGTCAGCATTGTCGCTCTCTCTTCAGTGTCTCTGACGGGGAGGTCAGCGTCGAGTCCCATGATAGCGCACATTCGGCACTAGCTAATTTCCTAGGTCGAATTTACCTGCTGTCAGGGGGTAGATTTCTGGAAGCGTACCCTAAGAAAAGGACCTTGGACCGCCTCCTTCTCCTATCCTCCTATCGTCTCCCCTTACACTCACTTACATGCACTAGACTACAACACATGTCGGGAGACCAGATGGGAATTGAGAGCTTGCCCCAGCAGAGGAAGTGCCTCGCTTGAGGGAGATACCTGGAGAGGGAATTCCTCTAAACGCTAACGTACAGGCCGGCGCTGAATCTCACAATCCAGCGGGGAAGGAATCACCGCCGTCACCTGGGTTAAATCATTCACTACACTAACAGTACTAATGAATATAGCAGTTGACGAGCGCGGAAATATCATTCAACCCAACACAAGCCTCTGTGAGTGTTCCCAACCCACAAAACACGTATATATGGACAGGAAGTGATTGAATCTGGAGCCCGTTGGATCCCCAGCTCAATGTGGTAACTGCTAGACCACTAAGACAGTGGGACAGATTTGTCCCAGCTACGTGTAAAAAAAGTACGTAGATATCTTTACTTTTTGAAACTTGGAAAATGTTAATAAAAATGATACTTATGCTCTAGAATTCAGCGTATTTTGCTCTATCTTACTACAAGTTTAAAGGCAAAAAGTTAGCCTTTTTATATTACCAATGAGAGAGGTTGGCAAGATTTGTAAATCGAGAAATTTTCGTTCCAATTCAATAGAAATTATTTGCAGCAACAACGGCAAATGAGCTATATATCTAATATGAAATAATTGTTGACGAATAACTATCCCCCTCACTCCTCTTTAGCACACTGAAAGTTCAAGAAAACATAAACTTAGTGAAGAAATGAATTAGGCGATTGTTTATCAAATATTGAACATAACATAAACAATAGAGACAACAAAGCTTTTCACTCATATACTATGGGAAAGTGGAAAGGTCTAGAAATATATGAGTAAAGTAGTTTTGCTTCGAATGGATTAGGAGTACCGGTACGCGTATAGAAAGATAAGAGAAAGAATTGAATGATACGAAGAAAAAATAGATTTATAAACTAGGTTATAAATCTTTACTATCTAGGTTACTACAAATAGTTTTGAAAATAGCTCTTATAAACTATTTTGAAGTTAGTAGAACAATATATTATAATATATCGGTGTTTACAATAAACCCTCGACAAACAAGTTTGGCTATTCCTACAGAAACCAGACGATGCAATCTTTATAAGCAATGTGAAAATGATCTCGCATAGCGAGGATGTTTGTACATTATTTTTGTTTTTTATTTATTTGCTGTCAAAAACATTAAAATCTATAAGCGACGAATGAGGGAGGAGTATAATTTGTGACAATGAGCTCCAGAGTTCCTAATCCAACTCTTTTGATGTAGATGGTTGAACTATATATTATACAATTATCACGCATAGTTTGTAACATTTAAAACTAGAAAATCCCCCCCCCCCCGAGTTTTAAAAATGTGTTTAGGAACGGTGAGCAAACTACATATTGGTGTTTGTGGTGTTCTTTTATATTGTTAAAAGGTAACTGTCACCTTATCAGATATAAGAATAGGGATCAAGGAAGTGGATCTCATGTATCAATCCCATATACTATGAGAATATTTCTATGGCTAAAATCTTCTAACACATACACACAATTAATCAACACATTACTAATGTAAAAATTGCATTAAAACAGTTATTCCTTCATTTACTATTTATTAGTTTTTCATTTTAAAACCAATGTTTCCCAACTGATAACTTACCATTTACAGTGGGGTCTCTTTTGCAAAGAACACTAACAAAGAAAACTGCTCTCCTTCTAATTGAAGAGAGCATATCATTTACTTATAAAAGGAAGAGGGTAGGGCCGATATTACTACTACTCCTCTTAATATATAAAATCTAGAACAATGCCATAAATTATTTTTTGTGGGGGTAATTTGAAAACAAAATAATATGGGCAATAATATCAAATGCTTTTGAAAGATCCAAAAATATACCAGTATGTGCTTCATTTTGATCCATTGATGATTCAACATCTTTACAGTAAATGTGGCTTTATCGGTGGAGTTTGATTTTCTAAACTCATGTTGGCAGTTTGAAAATGTTTCTTTTCCAAGAAAATAATTCATATTAGAAAGTCTAATGCTATGAATGTGTGTGTGTGTATATATATACGAATCCCACACAACATGCAAACGACGACTGTAGACGTGGTGAGCGCGGCGCCATTCAAAAAGGGCGCGTCTCCAAGACCGTTGCGCGCAATGACCGCGGCATGGCGGAAGCCAGGTGACGTATTAACAGTCAGACTGGGGAGAGGGAGATGACGTGCAACTACCCCTACGAGGAGGGCGGGCACATAAAGACGGCGGGCAACCGAGCATTCCCTCTTTCTGGCTCCGATCGCCGTTCGAGCAGCAACGTCGACCTATAAATTCAGCGAGAGATTAAGTTTTTGGACGTCAGAGAGACGTATAGATAGTAACGAAGTTATTCGAATTTTGCTGGAAGAGAATTTGTCGACTATCGAGGACGACTGACGAGGAGCAAGTGATGCGAATTAAATAGTTAAAAATGATTCAGTGGTCAGCAAATAAGGGACGGTAATGTGCATGGAGAAGACGCAGTTACTTTCGAATAGAGGCGCTGAGTATACCGTGATATCTACCTCGTAGTGCGACGCGTACGCCCGAAGTAAGCAAATACGCAATTATTCAATCAGTTGCGACGAGCAAGGGACATTCGCACGCGGTCGTGAGCGAGACGACGGGGCAAGAAAGAAGCAGACGAGGACGTGAGGCACCGTGAGAGGAAGAAAGAAGCAGACGAGTACGTGAGGCGCCGTGAGAGGAAGAAATAAGCCGATGAGGACGTGATGTGAAACGGAACGCGCCGCAGCCGAGAGCAGCTGGCAGCAGCAAGGCCCTTCGAACGCTGGCGGACAACCGCTTTCGCCGCCGTCGACTTCGAGGCGAGCAGCGAAGGTAACGGCGAAAAGCGCAAAAGCGCTGAAATATTGGTCAACGCCCCGCGACCGGGGAGAACGTTAAAAGGGAACGTTGGTAGGGAGAGATAAAATAGTGCACGGAGCTATCAGAGAAACTAAAAATTTCTGACATTTTAAGTAATTTGCCAATAGAATTTTTATAAAATTGTTTGGTTTGTGTTATTCACAGTGACGATAAATTATTTGAGAGAATTATGTAAATGTTCTCAAGTTGATGTTAAATTTGTTTTGAGACTAAATGTCGCAAATCTGAACCCGGCGCTACTGGGCAGGTTATATTGAAATTGGAGTAAATTTCAGGTGTAAACTGATCGACTGGAATTCCCAGGTTAAATATGCGAAAGAAATGAATGAAGGTTTCATGCATTAAGAGAAAGGTACCATTGATTCTTGTTGTTCTGTGTATTTTTTTGTGTTCAGTGTAACCATTTAAAAGGGTTTCAGAATATTAAACTCGGTTTAATTGATTTATGTGTACTTGTTTGGATTTCCTCTCGACACCCAAAAATATCCCACTGCTCTGAGGTATCACAAAGCTCGCAAGAGATATCAGCAAATTCCCGACAGGCGCCCAGGAATTGCTGGGCGGGGATGTTCGTCAGAATACACACACACACAATATACAGGTCCCACCGACTATGGGCCACCTCTATAACTTCTAAATAGTTGAGTATATCAAAACGGTTTTCGCTGAACGATGCGGAATCATGGGGAATCATGCGGAATCATCAAATATTTTTAGTTTTCGAGAAATTTAATCATCTTTGATTTTTTAAATGGAACTATATATTTTGATCACCAGCAATGGATAAATCATGAAAATAGGAATAAAATGATGTATCACATGTTAGTATTGTGATAGTATTTTGAGTATAAAATTAAACTTTCTGATATGTGATTTTTAAGTAAACGGACGTTTCCTGTAACATGTTTATTTTAAAGATGCCATACTAATTAATCTATTTCTTTCATATTCACCTCTGTCCAATATTCCATTTACCTTTATCATATATGTTCTCTCTCTTTACTTTTTTATTTATTGAAACTAAATTATTCATCACTTAAAGAAAATACAACGTGGATGCTAAATGAAATATTTTGCAGTAATTATCGATAGTGAATTAAATTTTGAAGATTTAAAAGAGTACATCGTAAAGAAAACTAAAAAGAGAATTAATATTTTAAATAAATATGAATCGCATATAAATGGTTCGAGATGTTTGATATATAAATCTATAATTGCACCCGATTTTGATTTCTGTGCAACAATACTAATTGGGCCCCCTAAAAGAAATTAAATAATATCAATATACAACAAAATAGGGACATGAGGGTAAAAATTAACGCAATAGGTACACTCCGGTGATAGACATGTCAGAAACTCTGAAATATATGTTTATAAAACAGACAATTCATTATAAGATGCTTGTTTTTACTTTAAAATTTTTATTTATTTACCTATCGTCAAAACAGTTAAAAACTATGTTAGGGGCACTATGAGGACACGTGTATTCCGTACAAGTTTTCGTAACTTCTGGGATCCCTACTCTAAGCTATATACTAGTTGAATTTGGAAACAAACGTTTTGGCAAGAATTGAGAAGAAAATATTCACTCCCGTCTAATAATAATTATTTGCAAAGGCAAATCAGCTATAGATTTGGTATATTATCCCTCATCTTACCCTATGGGTAGGAATCGACTTACAGCCGAGAGAACATGGATCACAATAATTTGAATAACTGTATTTCTATATACTCGTAACTATTATATTATCAAATTAATTGAAAACCAAATAACAGGATATTTAGTAAACACAAACCAAAGAGTGAAATATAAAACAAGGAAAACAAGACAAGGACAAAATTTAGTAACTAATTTAAGACTGTACAGGCTAAAAATATACTATTTAAAGAGGATTTGGATTATTTAATAAATTATCACGAGAAATTAAAAATTATAAAATTGAAGAAATTAAAAGAAAATCTACAAAATAAATAAAAACAGGAAAATTAATTTTACAAATAGTTGATATAGTATACCTACAGACGTAAACAAGGTATGTATATATGTAACACAAATAGCCGAGAAGGGTAAAAAATCAAATCTATCTGAATGAGCTTAACTGATCTATAAATCGTAATATGTTATTAATCAAATAGTTCCACTTATTTTTTACATTCAAGAATATATGTATTTGCGTATATTATATAATATACATTAATAATATACATATAATATTTTCTGATGAGGTTTCGGTTACACCTTTTAGGCATCTTCAGACCTTATAAATTACAGATGAAATCTTTCTATACTAGCATATTTACATTATATACAATATTATTATTGTAAGCGTGCGTACTTCCGCTCGCTGTTATTTCATTTCTGTCAAAAAGGTGTAGCCAAAAAGTCATCAGAAAATACTATATGTAATAATATACGCAAAATAAATTACTCTTGAATGTCAAAAATAAGTGAAACTGTTTGATTAATAATAATTGATAAACATTCATTGAAAAGAAAAAAATAAATCTCAATATGACCTTCCACTTTTAATTTTCCTAAACCGTTTAAAATATTATCGTATTTGCTCAACAATTCGTCCAGGGACATAACTTACACTGTACATTCAATATTACTGTGTTCATCAAGTTGGGTAGTCACTTCAACTAATCCCAACTTTAAACACGTTTCGGTCGATAGTAAAGGTAATCATTTAGTCTTTTCATAATAAACAATCTAAAATTATGTACTTGTTCATTTTCAACAAATTTTTAATTCCACGATTTTAAGATCCATCGTAACAGCAAAGTTTATCAGCACTCATTTCTAACTTTGGCAATCCTTCATTAAGGTGCAGATCTCTAACGTGAACCAGAAGAAGCTTCGGGATTCAACTGTCATTTCAAATATTTATGCCTATTATGAAGTATTTCATCAACATTATTTCAGTTGAAATGTTTTTATATACTAAATATTTTCAAGATGATTTTCTTTCACTTTTTCTTCTTTTGCATTTTCATCTGCAACAATCTTGCTTTTTAGTAGAATAATGCATGCAAACTTAAGCTGATTGATTTTTTTGTTGCACTTTTTACACTCATCAGTGTTAAATAGCTTTCATTCATCAAACAATTTCTCAAATATTTATCTTTCACACATACCACTAATCTATCTCATTAACTCGTCGACTAAAGTACCAAATTCAATACAATGGTGCCTTATTTTATGTGGCGAGGCTCAGGCCATCAGACATACTCTTCCGCCTGACCACGCAAATTTCACTAACACCGAAAGAAGACATCACTCGGGTGACAAAACAGGCGAGTAGAATTTAGGCCAGATGCTTCTTTTAGACTTATTTTTACGTGGTGTAAATCTAAAACACTTTAGTTGGCTTTACTTCCCTTCCGAAGTAAGGCGTATGAAGGATTTTTCACCCTTTAAAACCCACGGCTTTAATTGAATTTAAACTCGCGAACTGTCTAATAAGCTGTCTCTTGGCTATCCTGGACTAATTGTCTAATAAGCTAACCGATACACCATCGAACCCGAAAATTCGCGGCGAACCTGCAAATATGAATGATTCAGTTTCATTTTCAACTCTACATATAAACCCGGTAGCATTCTCGTCCATTATTTGATTAGTACACATTTTAAACGCAGCCCTCTCAAAAATTAAATATGTTTAAGGCGTAAAATATTATGTTAATTTCTGTGTCACAACTTGCTCATTATCAATTTTCACGTGAGAAAAATTCATAGTATTTAAGATTCTTAAAACATCCCTTGCCGAGACATGTTTTAAGTAGATCCGTAGTAACACATTTGTTGTCGTTGTTGTCGTTGTTGTTGTCGTTGTTGTTGTTGTCGTTGTTGTTGTCGTTGTTGTTGTCGTTGTTGCTGTCGTTGTTGCTGTCGTTGTTGTTGTCGTTGTTGTCGTTGTTGTTGTTGTTTTTTGTTAATCACGCCTTTCCTGAATCTGCTAAAACTTGAAGTCATTCCATTGTATCATGAACAATTTCCAGCTTTTTGTGTATTTTTAGTGAATATTCACGGTTTCCAGTTTATTAATTATTTCTATTTTAACCGACTATATACCTGATATTGTGTTAAAATGTTACAAACGTGTACTTTAATTATTACACAAGGATACGTATCAACATATTACCCAAGGAAACAATATCGGCAACACAGAAAAACATAAAAACACTCAAGAATTACTATTAAAAGTTACAGGCATAAGTAGACTTTTAGAACTATACAGTGCAAATTGTAGCGAATGCATTTGCATCATTATTAAAATAAATTCTTAAAACATTATTTTAATGTAATTATATTAGAGATAAGATGATGAAACGCTAAAGTACCTTATTTTTAATGTGTAAAATCATACTTTTTATTTAAAGTAAAATTACCTAACGGCAGATTTATTTCAATTAACGCCATTTTCTGGCAGTTGTCCATAAATTGCAAGTAAGTTCTGCTGCAGAATTAGATTTGACATTAAGCTATTATGAGTGAAATGCATTAAAATGCGTTCACAAGGAAATCACCAGCAAACAACGAACTTAATTCAACCCAAAATCTCTGTAGTATCAAAATCTCTGTAATACAAAAAGGAGAAGCACTTTGCAACACGAAATGGGTACATGAATAATGGTTCCCAGACCAAATCATATTTGCTTCGGAAAGCTGCATTATGTGATTGCCTAGGAACATCGCTACAGATGTCACGTGGATCACACACGTGAGCTGTCTTCAGCTCGAAACCAATAACGAAAGCTTTTTCGAACTCCGAGTCCGATAAGCAAGTCCACCATGATCATTTTATGAGTTTCTCATGATAGAACCTCACTTCTCATTCTGCTCAATCAACCTCCACTAGTCAATGCATCTGAGACATCCGAAATATAATGATCATTTATCTGTCACAGATCAGGTGTTAACGAGATATGGTACCATCATATTATCAGCAAATTTCATCATAGTCATCGCTGCTCACCTCAAATATACAGTGGCTTATGATATACGTTGCACTGTATGCAGAGTAGTACCAAACAAATGTAGTAATAACATATAACATCAATTTGTATTAACGTTCTTTATTATTTTCTGGAATGAAATAATTTATTTTCAGTGTTTATTACATTATTCTTTTTCTAAAAGGAAAAAAAAGTAGAAATTCAATTAAGGTTAGTCTCTCGTATCAAGTCTCAATGCTCTCTATGCGTTTCGTTGATAGGTGAATTTAGAAAATGAAAGCCGAGATAAATAGCATTCATTAGTAAATGGAGACCACTGCTTGTTGTGAAATCATCCATGAGTAAATGGATATCCTTAATTGAAGGAAAATTCGTGTGTATTATGGTAATGACTTTACTAATTTACCTTTCCTTTCACAGATTTGCATGCGTTTTTAATTAAGTCAAGAGGTATGTTTGGTGTCAGACTACTAAACAACTTTCAACGGGCCACTTGTCTAAAATCCCCATAGAATTTCCTTCTTATTCTTTTGCAAGCATCTATATAACACTACTAGTCGTGCGGGTATCCATATACCGGAGACACCGCACTTGAGGTTTCCAGTGAATTATAAACTTTTTATTGATTGATCGGGCTTGAGTCTTAGTTTTCATCGGAAACTCCAGAAATAAGACACTAAAGTGATGAAACAATATTGACGATTTAACCGGATATATCGTATGTCTTCTGACAATAATGAACGGTACGCAATACATTACGACAACAGTGACTACTTAAGAGTATTGAGTGACAGTAGAAACACGAAGTTTGCGAATTTATCGTCTCGGTATATGTAATTGTTTTGCTGTTACCGTTTATATACGCGGCGGATCGAATTCCAGGGTTGCCAACCGCCTCCTAGGTAGCCGAGGTCAACAAGTCTTGGTAGCATTGGCTCGAAGGGTCGCTGATTGGAATCTCGCCTCGGGCATGCCTGTTGGCCTGTGTGTTGCAGCATGGAGGACTACTCTCAACCATTATGGATCACCTTTCAACGCTTTTCCTTCAATTTCTGCCCGGCCTGGGGGGCGGAGGGGCTTGGGGTTAGAAACCCGAGTACGCAGTTCACCTGGATTGTGGGTTCGGATCTCGCGTAAGGGATGGAGAAGTTGGTGTGTTACAGAATGTTGTTAAATCTCAGCACCTGCATCACTCTTAGACGTAAAGCATTGCCGTCTTTCCTTTCCCTTCGGTACCTTATATGAGTGGGAATAAGACCACAGTGTGCGACGTAAGGGTCAGTGCCAGCGTCATACTTGTGTGGCCTGGCTACATTCCTCCAAACCGGACTATGCAACACGCTTTTCCTCAATTCGGATTTAGAATGCATGTGACCTAAGCAGACTCGCAAAACACATACGTAGATTGAGAGAGTGGTTGGTTGTGCAGTGGTTGCCCCTGGAGAAAACAATAATCTTAAACGAGGAGTGGATTGATTGATTGATGATTCCGGACTGCTAAGGTCGTTAGTAAGTATCGTGCATGTTTCCCCCTCGGGAGGTGGCAGTAATCTTCCCCACTGGATGGTGCGATCTACCTGTCGGGTAGTGGGGTTTTTCCCAACCAGGTGTCTTCCATCAGCGGGGCACTGCCTCATCTGGGTCAAGCTCTAAGATCCCGACCGGTCTCCCGGCATGTGCGGTAGTGTAGTGCATGTGAAGTAAGTGTGGGTAAGTAAGGAGTAGGATACAAGGAACCCAGCTATGTAGCTAGTGTCGAAAACCCTGCCACCGTCGGAAATCGAACCTAGGACCTCCCAGTCAGAGGCACTGCAGTGACATTAGTTGATGCGCTGAGCCACGTACGAGGAGTGGACGTCTACGAGCACCGAAAAGGGCCAACAACGTAAACTGACAAAAATACATTAAAATGCAAATGTTTGCAGTATGTCTTCTCTGATGCGTATGACTATCGGAATGTGCAAAAAATGTATGGAAAAGTTAAAGATGGCCTTTTTGTAAGAAAATAAGTGTATTGTAAAGCTACACGCACTTTGAGTCGCTGCGGCAATGACGGACGGAACGGACGGCAGTTGTTTTTGAGAGGTGCACGTATTAGGCTCGAGCACGAAGTTAGACGGACGGATGTAAGGACGAAAGGAACAGACAAATCGGACAGTTTCGCACAGTTATGCTCCTTGCTCCGAGAAAGAAAAATTAACACGGAAATAAAAAAGCACTCAATTTACACAATTCGACTGCTTTTTTGTGTTAATTTTTTTGCAAACAAATATATTCATTTCTTTTGTAAATAATACACAATTTACATGTTTCTGGAGTGTTTATATGCGTCTGCAATGCAAATTATTGCATAGAAAGTATTTTTTCAAACCAACTTTTGAGTGCTTATTGTGACTCAGTCATTCGGAATATCCAAGGAGTTTATTAGGAAAAATATGCTTAAAATTGTGTTAGCGTATTTTCGAAGTTTCGACGTTTCCCTCCGGACACTATATATATATATATATATATATATATATATATATATATATATATATATATATATATATATATATAGTTTTTGCTGAACAATGCAGATTCATGGGACAAGTAACATGGCGTAGAGAAATTGTCTATAATATTTTTAGTTTTCGAGAAATTTAATCATATTTAATTTTTTTAATAAAACTTTATATTTTTCTCACCAACAATGGATAGAGCATGAGAAGAGGTGTCTCATATTTTGTATCGTATCTATTTTGATAGTAATTTGAATATAAAATTGTACTTTCTGATACGTGATTTTGAATTAAACGGACATTTCGTGTATTAGCCCTTGCAACTCCCGTCTTCGGGGAAGGTTGCCTTTGCGGGGTCAAGACTGTTGCGTAGAGAGGGAAGACTGAGACGGGGGCAGTGAGGGATAAGAGGCGAAACTACAGCAATCCATGATCTTGATACAGAGAACACACTCTGAAACACCAATTTTAACGAACAGAATGAGAAATATTTTCATTGACTGATCTGGATTTAACTTGTCTTCTTTAATAATAAATATAATTTCCAAACGTGACAAGAATCCAACCATCGTCTCCTCGTTCGTAAATTTCATTTTTAATTAAGATGATCACTCGTCCACTTTGCAACCATACGACAACTGTTGTTCATGAATGGAAAAGAAAACAATATATTTCCGTTTTCTACCGTGGATTTTCAAGTTTGTGGCAGCACATGGTGTTATGAAGTGAAAAACTTTCCAATCAGTATTAGCAGTCGCGACTGTAGATGTGCATTTTTGTTAAAGTTTGGTGAATTTACACTGATAGACTGCCAAGAGAATTTAAAAAAATTATTACTTTGTTCTTTTGGTATATGTTTAAATAGGAAGTTTGTTAACAGTAAGAAATATACCACTATTAGACGTAAAATATATAGAACCTCTATTATTTGTTGAATTAATCGAGATATTACAATGAAAATTTTTAAACATTCATACTATAACACCCGCCGCCGTAGGTGCTCTCAGGGTGACCTCGACTTACCTTCTCCTGGCGCTGCAGATGGATAAAGCTTGCCCGGCTACACCCATAAAAGACCCTGAACGACTAAACGGGAACATGCGTGGCGTGGGCATTGGCATGCGTCTTGCAAAAAGAAGATTGCTCTCTCATGAACTTAAATTTAATAGCCGTTAAAACTCCTTCTGGTGAGGCCAGATACATACAAAAACAAAAAGAAACTTAACCTAACTTAAATCTAGTTTACATCGCGCGGTCATTCGCCCCTCACTCGCCTCATATACAGTCCAGTACGGGCGCGGGCCATTGTCCCGGCGCTGGCGAGGTGGCGCTCGGCGGCTCGGTGGGTTTCTCGCCCAGGTAGAGCCGGAAGTCGGGGTGGAGGCCGGCAGCTTAGGCGGCGCCTCGGGCCGTCCACCCGAAGCGGCGGCGCGGGGTGGCGCTGGAGATAGCGGCGGTTCGGTCTGGTCACCGATCGGCGCGGTGTGCTGGAGTCTGAATGGGCGCCAGGCGATGTCGGCGGCGGCGGCGGTGCGAGCGGCGGCCCGGTCTGGTCACGGCCGTTGCCTGTCCTTCGGTCGTCGCCCGTCCGTGGCTGAGCGGCGGATCAGTTGAGTGCTCGCGATATGCGACGCGTGGCCCAAAAACTTGGCCTAGCTTAGCGGCATACAGCGGCGCGATGAAGGCGGCTCGGTTTCTACCACCTATAGGAGCCTCGACTTACAACGGCCCTAGTCGGTGAGGCATTTGCGCTTACCCGAGGCAGTTCTTTCGACGTGCTCGCCTACGCTGCTCAGGACAGAAGACGTCTGTCCGCTACTGCTGCTCGTAGCAGAAGACGTCTGTTCGCTACCGCTGCTCGATACAGAAGAAGTCTGTTCGCTACCGCTGCTCGATACAGAAGACCGTCTTCCCGTCTCCGGAGCTCTCTAGCTCCATGAGGTCACATGACCGCGTCCACGCGACGTCCGCACTCAATGGCCCGCGACATCACGCGACCCGGAGCGGCCAATCGTGGTAGTGTCGATTTGGCAGTTTGGAGTTTCGAAGTAGTGCCGTTACCGGAATTCGTCTCAAGTCACGAATTCGCCGAATTCGCCAACGCTCTGCGCGGAGGGTGGAAATTCCATCGACGTCACGGGCGCGCCCCTTCACCAGACTCCGAAACAAAGGGAGGGCTTCGGTTGCCTGCGTTGGCGACGCCAAGTAACGGGAAAATGTACCTATTCCTGCCGCTCTTGCGGCGAGCCTCCGCTACGCACTTCAACAGGCGTTTGAAAATATAATTTCATATTAATTTTAATTCGTCGCTGACATACATGGGCGACTGTCCCATTACAATATATATATATATATATATATATATATATATATATATATATATATATATATATATATATATATATACCTGCGACGTACTGGTAATCGGGCGCGTTCCAATAAATTTAGTTTAAAAGGGGTGCAGGTACAGCAAAGCAAACAAAACATTGGAAAAACACAAGGGTTGCTGGATATCAAACAACCAATTTATTGCATCATAATGGGCTTCGTACATTAATCCCCAAACTGTATTGTAACCTGTTTTGGTACCGAAACTATAAAGCTGAGCCAGTTCTCCCAATACCTATACCACCAACGCTTTAGTCTTCCCGGGTAATAATCAAAGTAATATCCATCGGCTACCTTCGGCTCGGCTCGGCATCCCTTCGGCCTGTCGGCCATTTTGGTGGGGGCAGGGAACGAGAAGATCTCCTGCAGCGACGCCATGCGACTCCATCATTGTTTCAACTTCGAGAGTATTATGGTGTTTTCGAATCAGGCAGACATTCACAATTCACCGAACACGAAGCAATTTGTTAATTTGACCTCGATTCCCACTGCGGCACTGATGCACGACACAGTTCGTTAGTTCGTCGCCCGTGGACTAGTGAAAAGATAAGGATTGGAAACCGAATCTTACGATTGGCCACCTTCTAAAAATCGAGGGAAAAGTCTCCGGGGGAAAGTTTTTCCGTTAACCGAAGACACAGTCTTCTAAAGATTTTCGAAGGAAGCAGATCGAATGGTCGTTTAGGAATTCTCCGAGAGTCGTAGAAGACGCAGTCATCTTGAAATTTCCGAGAGTTGCAGATAACAGAGTCATCTAGAAGCTTCCGAGTGATGTAGATCGGTGAGTTGCTTGTAAATCTCCAAGAAATACAGATTTGAAGAGAGGACGCGCTACCAGTAAAATCTGAACGTGCGGAAGCGACAGAGGCGGGGAAGAAGCTGCTCCCGAGCAATTTTCTCAAGAACTGTACGCGAGAGAAGGCACTACGCTACATTCACGAAAGGAAGATCTAATCAATGGACCGAGATTCACCGACGGTGGAGTAAAACGCACGAGCGGAAGGGAGCCACGAAGTCCAGTGAGGACGACGGATCCGGGCACGGCGTCCCTTGTATAATCGTTACGCCGCCACTACGGCGCATCGCTGGTGGAAGGCCGAGGCGACATCCCTTCTACAACACGGCCAGAGAAGCGAGTGTGTTGGGACCGGAAGACGGGCTTGGGGGCGCGGCCGTTCTACGTAGCGACGGAAGATTGTACGAGCTCACGGACGGACGGAGGCAGCACCGCGCGAGGCGCGGGTCACCGACGAGAACGGCGCCAGTGTGCAGCGCAGCGAGCAGCGCGACGCGAGGCCGAAGTTCGCCGCGGAGCGGGCAGCCGTTCCCAGCGATAAGCCGCCGAGGTCCCGTTCACTGCATTAGCCGAGGTCGGGTTACGTGTGCCCCAATCGCCCTGAGTACCCGTGCGGTATGCTGACCACAAAGACGAAATATTTCAGAAAAATGTAATTCAAAATGTGTGATTAGAAAGTTCATGTCGAACATTTCGATAAAATTCAATTCAAGCCACAATCGTGGGCAAGAGTAAACTGAAAGAAAGCGTTTGAGTGCAAAAGTTGTAAGATTTGCATGAACAATAAACTTGTTCAAATTCTTTCATTAATTAGCAAAATACTTGGATTTCTGAAATTAGAATTTTATGATGTTTGTGTACTTAGGATAGGGATGTTATTTTTCTTTTTTGCACAAGTTAATGCAATAGTAATAATTTAGACTGAGTTGCAACTATTTGTGTATGTAAGACAGAGGCATTACTTGCACAAATTGGTATAGTGACTATAGTTGTGATCGAAGGGCGAGAAGGGAATTTATTTCTCTACAAGCATAGTTCTTTGCGTTGCTGATACTGGTAGTAAAGAGTTACGAACCGACTTGAACGCTCGATAAAGAACACAAAATTGTTGTCCAAATTTAAGTGTAAATAGAATCGCGATTTGCTTTGTATTTAAGTGTGTGTGTTCGTCTCTAGAAAAGTTTCAGAATACATGAGCATATTTACCAGAGTCACTAAAGTGTTTCCTTTGACTTTGAACTGGCCTGCATTCTATCCATTTCACAACACCCAATATTGGCCTCGTAGAGGCAAACCGATTCAACAACCTGACAGGCCTGGCGTCGGAGCGGCAGTAGGCTGCTTCGCGGCGCTGGTAACGCCGGAGCGGTGCTCCCCACCCTCAGGGTTAACGACCCC
>BLKR01015574.1:28459-62765 GCA_011170035.1 Teleogryllus occipitalis
CGTTTTATTTCGCAGCTCGGAACTTTCCGTTATTAATTAATTGCTACAGAAAGTTTGTTTGAAATGTGCTGCCAGTACGTTTCTCAAAGAATCCGCAAGAACGCGGTAAGTGCCATTAGACCAGTAGGCGGGAAAGCAAGTCGCATTCGTGTGTGTCAATATTGTAAGTATTCAATGTATTTTCAGGTATATTAAGTCAATGACGCTATTCCTTTCTTGTGATACCTTTGAAACATCTAAATCAATGGTGTTACTAGAGTGCATATTTTTTAGCATTATTTCTAACCTTTGCAACTTTCGAAAATTCAGAGATCAAAGAAAATTAGACTTGTGCCATTCTTTCAAGCGTTTCTTCTTCTATTCGCAGAAAGAATTGGAGTGGTTTTTGAGAAAATGTTCTTTTATTTATATATAATTTGCATTAATATCCAACAGAAATTGCGCGAAAACTACTTGTTTTTTCAATTAATTATCCCTGACCCTTTTTAAACAGCTGATTTTTTAAAATTTATTTCCATCACACAAAAACCTCTATCTTTATGGTTTTGCAATTTTCGAAAATATATAGTTCGCCGCAAATGGGACCAACGCCAATATTTGTACCGTTCTTTGATATACAAGAGGAGAAATTTTAAAGAAAAAAATTGGAGCCGATTTTAAAGGAAAAGAATTGCTTAGAAGTTGCTTTTTCACGTAAAATTACGCGAAAACTGCTATATTTTAGAAAAAATTGTATATGACCTCAATTCAAGATCTGTCTTTTAACAACAAATTTTAATTAAGCAAAAACAAAAAAAAAAACAAAGGTATCTTCAGTATTGTAGTTTGTAGTAAGACGCCGAAAAAAGAATTATCTTTATTTATAAAGCGATCAGGGAATATCAATTACTGAAAAAATTGGCTGATCAGTTTCAGGCGCTAACTTTGACCACAGACAGACGGATGAATGCACAGTTTGACCACAGACAGACGGATGACAGCACATTTTGCTGTCAATCAATTTTTCAGTAGCAAGAAATATCAAAACATGGATTGTGACTACACAATGTGTTAGAGGAAGTATACATACATATGTGTGTGTGTCTATATATATATATATATATATATATATATATATATATATATATATATATATATATAGAGAGAGAGAGAGAGAGAGAGAGAGAGAGAGAGAGAGAGAGAGAGAGAGAGAGACACAGACGCACACACGCTCACGCTCTCACACATAAATACATACATATACATAACATTAGACTTTCTAATATGAATTATTTTCTTGGAAAAGAAACATTTTCAAACTGCCAACATGAGTTTAGAAAATCAAACTCCACCGATAAAGCCACATTTACTGTAAAGATGTTGAATCATCAATGGATCAAAATAAATTACATACTGGTGTATTTTTGGATCTTTCAAAAGCATTTGATAGTATTGCCCACATTACTTTGCTTTCAAATTGCCCTCACAAAAAAATAATTTATGGCATTGTTCTAGATTTTATATATTTTTACCTTAAACTTTGATCTCAAGGAGTAGTAGTAATATCTTTCTGCCATGAGAGAACATCTTATCCATCTTCCAGATTCAAAGCCAATTGAGTCTGGGTCCAGAAGGGTTCAGCTTTAGGCCCTACCCTCTTCCTTTTATAAGTAAATGATATGCTCTCTTCAATTAGAAGAAGAAGAGCAGTTTTCTTTGGTAGTGTTCTTTGCACAAGAGACCCTGTAAATGGTAAGTTATCAGTTGTAAACATTGGTTTTAGAAGGAAAAACTAATAAATAGTAAATGAAGGAATAACTGTTTTAATGCAATTTTTACATTAGCAGTGTGTTGATTAATTGTGTGTATTTTTTAGAAGATTTTACCGATAGAAATATTCTCATATAGGTATGATATATGAGATCCAATTCCTTGATTCCTATTCTTATATCCGATAAGGTGACAGTTATCTTTTAACAATATAAAAAACTACTAATAAGAAATTCATGTTTCAAACCATACCACTTGATTGTACTTTGAACATGAGGGCAAATGACACACTAGGGAAATTAATTTATATTTATAAATGAAATTATTGTATTTATTGAAAATAATATGGTATGACATCTTAATGTTTCATGAATAACCAGAATGCTTTTATTTTTTTAATGAATGTACTGTAACAAATTTACTCTCATCAGAGTTTACAAATGATTTTCACTCATATTTGTCAGTGATAAGTAATATATTGTTTTGAATGATGAAAAAAATCAATTTCAAGACATTGACAGAAATGTATGTTCTCAGGGTCCATGACCATGAAAAAGTTTCTTTCAAAAACCTCCATCCATTTACCTGTCAGCAAGCAACACTAGCACCTAAACTATATACAGATTTTCTTCTGAAAATGAATATTCCACAATTGATCGGGTGAGCACCACACCATGTGAATTTGAAATGGATCTTTTAATTTTTGGGGGTAGATTAAACCCTCAGGGCATTTTCAAAATTTTCTCAAAAGCTGTCATTAACTTTAACAGCAAGGCAGATAAGAGATCACCTTGTCTTATGCCTGCATTTACAAGAAAATTTTCTGGGAGATTATTGTTAACCTTTACATTTGCTAGTGTATATGTTAAGATAATCTAATTTATGAGATTAATTTGTTTGCACTAAAAACTGCTTTAATCGAAAAAAAAAAATTCTTTCTAATTGGATCAATGCGTTTTTTATAGTACATGAAGTTGTAGATATCAGTATTAAATTTATACCTTTTCTTAGTGAAAACTATAGAAAACAAGAGGTCTGGAGCAGTATATCTGTGGAGTCTACTTATGTCAAAGAAAAGTGCCACCCCTACATACATATATGGAATTCATTTCTCCATGCATCACAAATAACTTATAGGGGTGACATTGAGTTAGAAGTAAATATATAATTTTATTTGTTTTAAAAGAACAAGATTTTAGTGCCCCAATTAAATCAGGGTCTGGGAAAGGTTGCCCCAGCTGCCTTGCCTAGATTTTGAAGCACCCTTTTCTCATATATTTGTTTCTTGAAATGAATCCATCCATATGTGGAGGATCCATCAAGTTTGAATCCCATTTGGAATTTTCCTATTTTCTTTTCAAATAATTCCATTAATCTATTTTATAAACTTGTTGTTAAGACCTTACGTTACATTTAATAATGTAATTCAATGACAGTTTCTGCAGACTTTGGGGTTTGAATTTTGGTATTTATGAAATATAACTTTAGCCAGTCTTTTGGTATTTTTATTTTATTCCAAATTTTGCACATTAAATGGGAGTCAGATGGCTGACTTGGATCTGGTAGGCTTTACCAAAGCCTGAAGGTGAACGCCATTAAATACCAGAAATACCCCCCTGTAATACGGATTGGTGGTTTGGAAAAAAGTCAGTGAATCCTCCTCTTCCTTCCACATGGCACCCCCTGGGTATTCACTGGTGTGAGAGAGCAGAGAGTAACTAGTAAGAGGAGGATGAAGGGCAGTCTCTGATACCTTACAATGGGAGCACTGGGAGGGAAGGAAAACCCTGACAATAAACCAAAGGTAGAGAGAACTCAATCTCTCGAAGGAAGTAAATCCAACAGAAATCAACTTGCTGTTTAGCAGGGAAGGGAGGGATCCCCAAAGACTAAGGGAAGCTGAATCCCCAAAACCCTAACAGAAAACTAAGGGTTAGTCATTGTGAAGGCAATCTCCCTATGGGAGTAAACTTTAGACAAATCCTTATCCTCAAAGAAATGGAGGTTGGGATCATGCTGGCAACCTATTCCCATAAAAAAGAACTCTAAACCACTTTCAAAGTTCAGTATAGAAATACACCAAAATAAATAGATAAGAGAAATACCAGAAATGAGTAATTATTAGGAAACTAAAAGTTTATGATTCCTGGAGATACAGTGGGCAATCTCTACTAAAGAAAATAAAATTGTAGCTAATTGAAGTATATAACTTATTTTTTAACTTAAGTAATATAACTTACGAAGTTTGATAATGTAAGTTTATTTCTTTCTCAAGTGCTGATTAAAATTATATGGAAGAAATCTGCAGCTAAAGAAAGAACATGTGAAGAAAATAGGTATAATTGTCTAACAAGGAAAGTTATCATTTTTATTTTTTATGATTTTGATAATTTGACATGAAATTAATCAGTTTTACATTATAAAGAAAACAACACAAAAGGATCAAATTACATTAAAATGGTGTCCCAGAATGGGATTAAGGGAAAAATAATTTTTTTTCTGCACTTGTTAAATATAGCAGAAATACGTTTTTACCATGTAATCACCATTCCTTCAAAATAAAACATTTCCTTGATTTTAAATCTTGTGAACTTCCTATGGTTTTCAGATCCATTCTGGTAATTATTGAGAGAAATTCCCAAAAAATCTATAATCAGAAAAAGTGATTGTGAGTATACAAATAATATTAAAAACACAAGAGAAAAAGCTGTCAAAATGTTTTTATATCACATACAAAAGAATGAGGCATTCATTATCTACAATAAGAAGTATCTGAACTAAATTACTACTCTTATTAACATAATACTGTTGTTGGTGTTAATAAACTAATATCAAATGTAAAATTTGAAAAATAATTAATGGTCTGTGGTTATAGGCCATTATAGATTACAAAGTGGTGATTACTAAGAGGAGGTGCTTGCAGAGAAATCTGGAGAAGTCACGCACGTTTGGTAAGTCATCTGTTATGTTGGAAGTGACATACAAAATCATCTTGGGAAGAAAGTGTGTATTAAGTGTAATCCTGATAATACAATTGGAGATTTGAAGAAACTGACTGCTGCTCAATCTGGTGACAAAATTGTTTTGGAGAAATGGTATTAGACAATTTGGACAAAATGGTATTAGATCATATTAAGCTTCAAGACTATGAAATTCATGATGATGAACCTGGAATTGTATTACCAGTGATGTGCAAAGATAGCTTGTTTATTCCAGGATTGCTTTGTGACGTGTTAATTTATGATTGTTATTTTTTTCTTTATTACATTTAAAAGTGAGAAATACATTTTCTTTTTGAATTATGGTGTGTGACAGAAGCTTCTAAAAACATTCACCACACTAATGGGACCATGATCATAACAGTGATCTGCACATGAATTTGATATTACAATGGGCAATGCACCCACAAGATTTGTTTTTAGTTTTCTTTGATAACTTAAATGATTACTTTTCTTTAATGAATTCTTTGATTACTTTCATTACTCTAATGTTTATGAACAAAAATTCATAAAATTTACTAGTATTGGCTTTTATTTGATAGACTGATGTTTTCAAACATCAACTGTTATGATCATGGTCCCATTAGTGTGGTGAATGTTTTATCCTGGTAGGTACATGTGGACACTGCTGTCCTTCATGTCGACTTGCAGGGGATTTCTTCCTCAAGATATCTCCCCCAGCAGGGCATCTCAGTCACAACCAGAATAAGCTCCAAGCTCCTAACTGGCCTCCCAACATGCATGGAGGGGAGATGCAACTTAAAGTAGTGCATGTAAGTGTGTGTGAGTAAGGGGAGAAGAGAGGACAACCAAAGAAAATCATTTGTGTACCATTTGTTAGGTTACAGCTTCAGGATTCACATGGTATAAACATGAGAATCACAGAGAATACTATCATTCAGGGCAGTTAGCTGCTAGAATTCTCCTCCAGACTGTGGCATTGTCTCCTTCACACAATTCAACCTAGCAATATAGCTAGCATCAAAAATCCACCATTGTCAGGACTCAAACCCTAGGATCTCCCTGTCAGAATTGCTGCAGAGATAATGACAATGTTGAAAGAAATAACTCAACTGTTTTACTATTTGATCATTGAGTGCACTACTGAGATACATTATTATCAAGAATTGTTAAGTTCAGATAAAAAAGGATCAAGAATTGTTAAGTTCGGATAAAAAAGGAACTTTGCTGTCTTTTCAAATCACACTAAAATACCACAGAAAAATATTTGAATAAGAAAGGAAAGCAAATAGTGATGAAAAATAGTTTTTTGAAGACAGAAACAAAATCCTACTATCTTCATGATAATTAAAGGAATTCGGAAATTATTTTGTCTGTTATTAATTTTTCAAAAATAATACCTTGATACATGGTGGTTCAGGGCAAAATGCATTTCTGTTATTATGAATGATATTTAGGCCCACATGTTGCAGCACTTTTCAGAGCTGTACTATAACCAATAAACTAGTGTCAGTAATTGAATGATAACTGTGAATTATTTATGTATTCTCAAACTTCACTTCAGGAACTTATTGTTTGGATAAACAGATCATAAGGCATATTTCTAAGGGAAGTAGTCAGAAAATGTATACAAAATATTTTTTTAAAACAATGAATTACTGGATAATCTGTATTAAAAAATTGCTGGAATCTTTTAAAATTATGAGAAATTATTGGGTGAATAAATTATTATCACATAGGTATTGAGGGGTAAAGTTATCAAGAACTGCACATTTAGGCTTGTTCTGATCAAATTTATAACAAAAAATCATCACTTCATTAGTGGTTCATGTCACAAATATTTCATATCAAAAGATTAATAAAATCATAGTTTCTATATTTCTCTGTACATTATTTATCATAAATATTAACAGTTGAAATTTTACACATTTGTGTGAAATACAAACTAATGTGAACTTTTAACTCGACGTAGAAATCATATTCATCAGGTGACAGTATCAACAGCTCATTACAAAAAATTCACATACAATACATGTACTTTATTTTACAACACTTTGCCAGATGACATTAAACGATTTAATTCAAAAGAAAAGTTTAAATCCAAAGTGAAATCGTTTCTGCTGCATAACTGTTTCTATACAATTAGAGACTATACTGAGCATCACAAGAAAAGTAACATTAATTTTAACAATGATACATAATGCATTATTTACCATTTGGACTGTATAAATGTGTATAAACAACCTGTAACAAGTATTGTACTGCAGCCTCAGGGTCAATGACCCCCTATCTCGATCAGGTTTTTCGTCCAGTTTCCCTGATCCATTGAGCATATGGTGAGATGGCCCCTTGTTTTGCTTCTGGACATAAATGTAACTTCATTATCTGTGCACGTCTTCTAGAATTCATTGGGAAATATAGTTATTTAAATTATCGTTTCCATGTTGTTGCGGCAGGAAGTATTATTCCATGACGAAGGACATCATGGATAAGAGCCCAAAATTTATTGCTTATTTATCCTTGAAAATAGATTTTATTACACAAGAGCTTTTTTTTTTCCTCCCAAAATTCATGTAGTATATGACTTGGTGTAGGGAACACAGAATTTTGAAAATGTGCAGAGAATTCACTTCTCCCCATAGCATGTCATACACAGTCTCAACTGTTTTTTGACGTAAAATAAATAAATAAATAATACCATTAATTTAAATATATTTTACATAAAAAATGAATATTATGAATAATATTGCAGTCATTAAGAAGTAATCACACTGCAACCAAGAATTGTAAAAAGAAAAACAAATCAAATATTTATAATTAAATTTTGAAAGCAATGAGTTACACGGGCTAGCAAGTACGGTTAGCCGCAGCGGCGTGCGATCGGGTACTAGTAGCACCAGCAACGGCAAGAGACTACCAGCAGCAGCAGAGGTACGAGACCAGAGGCAGCAGAGGACGAGTAGCAACAGCGGCGTGAGTAGCTGAATGAGACCACCAGCAGCAGCAGCAATGGCTCGAGTAGCAATATACTTGGGTTTTTCTTACCTGGCGGTTGACGTAAATCAGCTGTTGACGGTTTCGTCCAATTGGGAGCTCAAACGTCACCACAGTGTCACCATAACGTTCTAGCTGTCGATTGGATGACATCGTAGCAGCTGATTTACATCAACTGCCAGGTTAGAAAACCCCTAGTATAGCAGCAGTGACCGAGTGGCGGCAGCAGCAACAGAGGCGCGAGTGGCATCAGCAGCCTGTCAGCAGCAGCCACATTGGCACGAGTAGCAGTTACAGCAGTGGCCGAGTGGCGGCAGCAGCGGCGCGAGTAGCTGAAGTAGCAACGGCATGAGTACCATGAGCAGTGGCCGAGTGGCAGCAGCGACGGCGCTTGAAGCTACAGCAACAGCGCCACCAAGGAGTCCACACCAAGGAAATTAGAAAAAATTGCTACGAGAAAGTCTATGCCATTCTGTAGCAGCTTTAGTTACTTTCTCGTATACATACGTACATATGGAGCAATATACGTAGTATAGAGAAAGTTATGTAATGCTGCGGAAAATCGATTTCGAAATTTCAACGGAAATACACGTTTTGGAGTCCCCTGATACCGAAAAACTGTTTTTTTGAACGTCCGTCCGTCAGTCTGTCTACCGTCTGTCAGTCTGTCCATCTGTCTATGTGTGTCTATGTCTGTGTGTGAACACTACTAGCGCCTAAACCATACGTAGGACTTTTTCAAAATTGAAGAAACCACTGTCCATCCGGCTCTAGTTGAAACTTTGAAATTTTGAAAAACATTCTTTAAAATTTGGGGGCAATTTACAAGAAGCTTCCTGGACATTTTCAAAATTTTCTCAAAAACGGCTCCAAGGTGCGTGCAATATTTGCAATTTTAAAAAATAACAAAAACAAGATTTTCTCAAAAACGGACCGAATTTTTTCTTCAGATATTTGATAGTGTTAGTGCCAAGCGAACCATGTTATAATGGCTAGATATAAATTTATTCTACAATTGGGCAAATGATGCCCGGTGGTAGAATGCAGAATATACGATAACAAACGCCATATTGCTCTATTCTTTTGTTTTTTCAAAAATGTAATTTTTTGACTTGTCTCCCACGTCGGTAATATTTACATTAGAGGCGATTTCTTCATGTTATTGTACTTATGAGTACATGTGATTTAAATAAAGCTATATAAACTTTCTCAAAAATTGAACAGTTTTCTGTTAAAATGAGCTCAAAATTCTGCCTTTTCAGAAACGCTCAAACGCCATTTTCTCCAAAATGGCTCCAAATTTTTTCTTCAAACTTTTCCAACAGATAGTGGTAATGGCACTGTTCAATATGACGTAAAGTTCATTTTAGTGTATTCTTTTGTTTTTTTCGAAAATTACACAAATGTAAATTTTTTGAAATATCTCTCACGCAGTTAATATGCACATTTTCATCGATTTTTATACATTATTTCATTTGTGAGTGGAAGTGTTTCAAATGATTTTAAATGAAGTTATCCGAAATCTCAATACATTCCTGTGAAAAATAGCTTCAAATTTCGCATTTATAGTAATGCTTAATCGCCATTTTCTTAAAAACGGCTTCAGAATTTTCAATGAAAATTTCTATTTATGATGAGGTTTTATTCTTTTTTAATATTCTTGAAGAAATATTTCGGTTCTATTATTAAGAAAACGAAACGTTGAGAAAATGTCAAAAAAGAAGTACGTAGGTCAGTCAAAAAGTAATGCCTCCCATTTTTTTTCTACTTAAAAAATTAAGTTAAGTGAAAAATTTGGATTTGGCGCCATTCCTCAAACCTTCTTCTGCAATCCACTGCAGTAGTAACTTTCTGCGTCAACAGGTGGCAGCACAGCAGAAGTTTGTAAGATGGCCAACATCGATGTTCGTTTGAGACAGCGTTGTGTGATTGAATTCTTGAATGCAGAAGGTGAAACGCCCATACGCATTCATGAAAGACTGAAGAAGGTGTATGGTGTTGTGACAGTGGATGTCAGCACTGTTAGACGATGGGTTCGTCGTTGTAAGGAAGCTGAAGGGCAAACACCGTTGACTGACGAAAAGCGGAGCGGCAGGCCGGTGAGTGCAGTGACTCCACACAACATTCAGCAAGTTGATGACATCATTCGTGATGACCGTCGGGTGACTGCAGATGAAGTGTGTCGCATTATTCAACAATTGGGGTACTCAAAAGTTTGTGCACGGTGGGTTCCAAGAATGTTAACCGATCATAATAAAGAGGCAAGGAAAACAATAGCCTCCCAACACTTGCAGCGCTTCCGTTTGGAGGGAGATGAGTTTCTGAAAAAAATTGTGACCGGGGACGAAACATGGGTGCATTTTTTTAAACCCGAATCAAAGAGGCAGTCAATGGAGTGGCGTCACACAAGCTCGCCGAGGAAGAAAAAATTCAAAACTGTGCGATCGGCAGGGAAAGTTATGGCAACAGTTTTCTGGGATACGGAGGGTGTGATTGTGGTTGATTTTTTGGAGCAGGGATGCACAATAAATTCTGTTCAATACGTCACAACCCTCAAAAAACTTAAAGCACGTCTTCAGCGAGTTCGCCCAACAAAATCAATGGCAGATGTTCTTCTTTTGCATGACAATGCAAGACCACACACCAGTCGTCACACCTCTGACGAGATTGTCAAAATTGGATGGGAAGTTTTGCCTCATCCCCCATACAGCCCTGACCTGGCACCATCAGACTTCCATCTGTTCGGGCCACTAAAAGAAGCTCATCGTGGGATTCATTTTGAAGATGAGGAGGCCGTCAAAACATCCGTGCGTCAATGGCTTAGGAAGTAGGGCTGTGATTTTTACCGTGCTGGGATACATGCCCTTGTTCAAAGATGGACCGAAACTGTAGAGATGGGCGGAGATTACATTGAAAAATGACAAAATGATCCTCAATGTTGTGGTTTTGAACCTATGTAATTGAATTTAAATTTCCTGACAATTAAACGTAGAAAAAATAGGAGGCATTACTTTTTGACTGACCCTCGTACTTCGGCTGACGATAGATGGTAGCTGGTCAGTGAATGGGGCAAGACCTTAAAGCCAGTCTACACCAAGGAAATTTAAAAAAATACTACGAGAAAGTCTGTGCCATTCTGTGACATCTCTATTTTATTTTATCTCTGTGTCCCATCCATTCTCTCTTGATGCAATAATAGTGTTTTTGATGTACTTATGTCATCAACACTTTTCGTATTCTATTAATTTTCTAGTAATATAGTTGATACTCCTCATCATTGTCAATGACTCCTTGATTGTCTTTATAGGTTACAGGCATGTCCAACTCTGCCCGCACGAGCTCCTGCCTGCCTGGGAATCTCAACGCTCCTGCGAGTACGGGCGACTTCCCCTGGCTCCCTTTTCATTTCCTCTCCAAATTCAGAAAGGGGAGAACTTGGGCAACTGAAGCGGCGCGAGGTGGGGAAAATGACTTGGGGAAAATAACGTAGGAAAAAGTTTCTATCAGTATTATCTGTTAGGGTTACCAGAATATCGAATCGCCTCTTCCTCGAGCACGTTCTCGATGCAAGGGATGTTTGTGGGGCGAGTCTCGTGTAGCCTTTTCACGTAAGTAGGGGAATAAGAGTAAATATGCAAAACTTTCCCAATTCCCACTGATTTTGTGTGGGGTTGTTTTTGGGGCTGCATTTGTGTTTTTTATGAAATTTGCAGGGACTCCGGAGTAGCAGCTTCTTCTGCTCAGTGCTTCATTCGGGCCTGAGGATGGGGATGTTTCACCCACTGCAGCTCACCATTTGATTTATCAAACTTCAAATTCTTTCTTATGTCTGAACAAAGTTAGTAATCTCTCTTTCAAATCCATTGTTGTATGTGGAGATTTCGATATTGATTTTCTGAGCGAATCCCACGAAAAAGAGCAGTTTCTCAATTTAATTCATTCTTTTAATTTAGATATTACAGTGATCGTACCTATTCAGAATACTCTTAAATCACAAACAGCAATAGATCACATTATAATTAACAAAAGCACAACTAGATATGAAATAATAACGAATAATCTGGGTTACAGTGACCACGATGCACAAATTCTTACAATTACTAATAACATGAATACTGACAAAATAAATAAAACACGCATGTGCAGAGCACTTACTAAAGTTAACATAAAATTATTTACGGACTACTTGCTGAAGGAATCATGGGAGGCAGTTTATAACGCCATTGACGCCCCGAAACTTCTTCCAACGAAATCCCCAGGATAGTAAACTAAAAAATAAATATTCATCTGGTTTAGATGAATTTCCGGATTGTTTATTAAAAACGTGTGCACCTACCGTTATACACCCATTAACTCACACTTTCAATGCTTCCTTGTGCTCAGGAATATTTCCAGATATTTTCAAAACAGCAAAAAATAAGCCACTTTTTAAAAAAGGGAACAAAAATGAAATTCAAAATTACCAGCCAATTTCTCTTTTGTCGGTTTACTCAAAAATATTAGAGAGGCTTTTCTATACGCGAATGGAAACTTTTCTCAGGAAAAACGAAGGGTTTTCAGACACAACACGGTTTCAGAAAATCAAAATCTACGGAAACTGTCATTTTTCTTTTCTTAAAGATGTTGCTTCATCAATGGACCAAAATGAAGAACCAATTGGGATATTTTTAGATCTTTCGAAAGTTTTTGACGTTATTAACCATAACATCTTGCTCTCAAAATTACCTTCTTATGGAATTCGTGGTATTGCCCTAGATTGGGTAACTTCGTACCTTAAACATCGATCTCAAAGAGTAGAAATATCGTACTGGCACGAAATGACATTATTTACTTATCTTTCCAATTCTTTGCCAATTGAACATGGGGTCCCACAAGGTTCGATCTTAGGGCCTATCCTCTTTCTGTTGTACGTAAACGATATGCCCTCATCTTTTAAAAATGGAAGAACAGTTCTATTTGCCGATGACACGAATATTCTTTGCAAAAAGAAACAATAAATAGTACAATTTCAGAAGTTTAAAAAAATTGGTTTTATAAAAACATTAATAGTTAACGAAGAAAAAACTGTCTCAATGCAATTTTGCGTTTCAAATCGCCAATCGTATGCTCCATTGAAAATGAACAATATGCAATTAGCTGATGTGAAGGTAACAAAATTTCTAGGTCTCTCAATTCAGTCAAACATCAAATGGAATGTACATATAACAGGATTAAACACTAAATTAAGCTCATTTTGTTCGGAATTCTTTCAAATTCTGTCAGCCTTCATGCAGCTCGTTGCGTGTATTTTGCAAACGTACATTCCCGCCTGAGATATGGCATAATATTCTGGGGAAGCTCATCCTTTAGTGCCCGGACATTTAGATTGCAAAAGAAAATTATCCGAATAATGATACAATGCCATCCACGTGATCCCTGCAAGCCTCTTTTCATTGAGCTTGGAATCTTACCATTGCCTTGCCTATTTATTTACGAATCTGTAATATTTGTCAGAACTGACTTACTTAACGATGCGAACATATTTTCATGCAATACTGATACTTATAGTTACAACACTCGACGTGAAAATCATGTTGATCAAGTGTCAGTATCAACAGCTCACTACAAGAAATCCACATACAATACATTGCTACGCATTGCCTGATTAAAAATTAAAAAATTAAAATTGGTACACAAATTTAAGTCGAAAGTAAAACCTTCTCTGCTGAAAAACTGTTTCTATACAATTAGACTGATTGATTGATTGATTTTTTCGTGTTTCCGGGCACGTCAACTGCTTTGGTCATTAGTCCCGTGCATGTTTTTCTCGGGAGATGGCGGTGATCTTCCCCCGCTGGATGGCGAGATCCGGCTCTGACCTACCGTCGGTTAGTGGGGTTTCCCCCTAACCAGGACTCTCCCACCAACGGGGTACCGCCTCAGTCAAGACAAGCTCTAAGCTCCCGACCGGTCTCCCGGAATATGTGGTAGTGTAGTGTGTGTAAAGGGAGAGGAGAAGACAAGGAAGAGGAAGGAAAGTTCGCGCACGGTCCGTGGCCCGTTTGGTAGGGTACTGTTCCAGCATTCACCTGGTATTGATCGGAGAAACCACGGAAAAGTACCGATCAGAGCAGCCGGCCGCTAGAATTCTCCTCCAGACAGCGACGGAATTCGACCTAGCTGAAAAGCTAGTGTCGAAAATCCTGCCGCCGTCAGGACTCGAACCTTGGACCTTCCGGTCAGAGGCGCTGCAGTGACATCAGTTGATGCACAGAGCTACCGCTCCCGGTCTATACAATTAGAGACTATACTGATCATCAAAAAGAAAAGTAATGTTTATTTTAACAAAATCAAGATATAGTATAATGAATTAGTTTACATTTGCATTGTATATTAAAAAAAGACTTAAATGCCTGTAACAAGTAATGTACTTCAGCTTCCGGGTCAATGACTCCGATCTCGATCGGGTTTTTGTCCAATTTCTCTGATCCATCGAGCAAATGCTGAGATGGCCCCTTGATTTGCTTCTGGACGTAAATGTAGCTTCACTATGCGCACGTTTATTTGAGCTTTCCTTTTACTTGTAGTGGTAATGGAGCTTAGGGTGAGTTTCTATTTTGTTAGCAATACAGAAAAATCAAATCTGTTCGTTCGTTTACCGTTAAAAATAATTTTTCTATAATTCGACAACGAAAATATCTAGTTTTCGAAATGTTAATCTCTCGCTTTTTTGATTTTATTATTATTATTATTATTACTATTATTATTATTATTATTATTATTATTACTATTATTGTATCATCTTTCAACTATTAATAGTTAAATTGTTGGGAAGGGATTCTGAAACTCACGAAAGCGTGCGCAGATGATTTTCTCCCCTATACGTCACATACAGTTTTTGACTAAATAAATAAAAAATAAAAATTTGTTTTCATTATGTATGCATTTGGCGTTATTAGGTCGGTAGTTCTACTTCACCGGGCAGCTATCGGTGCTCCCCATGCCTGGGCCTAGTTAAATTCCCATACTTGGGGGTAAGAGCCACATGAGGCGAACAAGCCTTCTTTTCACCGTATTCTCTTCACCGTAACTAGCAATATCCGCCTGCTTGAGCTTTTTTTCGTCACACAGCTACAGAAACTGGGACAATTTTAAAGGAAAGCTAAAACTATTTTTGCCTCGACCGGGAATCGAACCCGGGACCTCAAGCTAGTACGCTGTCCATGAGTCATGCCAGAGGCTGTTTTCATTAAATTGCTTAATTGTAAATGGTGCTACTGCAACAGACATAATCACAATAAATAAAGCATTTAAGCGAGGTTTTGAATTCCTGAATGCAAGATGTTGATCTGACCAAGATTACTCAAGCATTGTACACACCTGAGCAACGAGTATTCCTGACTTGCGATGGTTAGAATCTTCTTGTGTCATCACAAAGATATTACAGGAAGGCAATCTCTGACTAGGAGTCTGACTCAAACAATGTAGAACCCCCCTACTAATTATACCAAAAGCAGAATTTATTGGTAAAATCTGTTCAAAGACTTTCAGCTTCCAATAACATCACTAGGATACTTTTATGGGAATTTATCCCTTTTAATAATGTTATTTTTTAATATTGTGAATTTTGTATCTTTAACGTGACAATATTAAGTTGAAATTACAATTCCAACAATGTTCCTCAATCTTTTATACAGTCCCTGTTAATTTATTTTAATTTCATCTTTTGCAGGCTATAATATGGGGTAGTTTCTTTTCCTGAGAATAAGAATAAATTAACGGTCGGTGATAAATGTTTCAAGCTTAATGTAACTACAATATAATGTGACGTAATGTATCGGGCCGCATACATTAGCAAAAATGTTTTTTCCATGTTTAGTAGACTATTGTACCTTTTCTCCGGAGGTCAACCTTTGATGCTTCCCTGAAACACAGCTTTCTCAAAATTCACTGTCCACTTTACTTGGATGCCACAAGCCTTGAGTAAATATTGAACATGCCTTTTATTTTAATGACCTAGTTTTTCGTGTCATGCTTGCGAACTGTCTGGTGCATTACTAAGTACATATGCCCTTTTTTGTTCGACGACTTGTACCATCAGTCGATAGAGATTGTCGCCATACAACAAGTGCGATCGGTACTCTATTCTTCAAAAATAGCCGTCTTCTGCCATTACTTCTTATAATCTGGTCAATATACCTTGTCACCTGCCTTCCTTATAGAGAACAGATTACAAGAGCTATCTGGAGAATATCACACATCCTCTTCCCATTTTTCTGACATTTATACGCCCACTACCAAATGCTTCAATCCACATCCCACTTTTAGCATTGACCATTCCTTTACCAGTGTTCCGACTTCTTGATAAGAAACATACCAGTCACAACGGTTAGTAACATTGCAGTCTAACTAAACAGTCCCGCAGCTTCGAGCAAATTTTTGGACCTGGCGCGACTCTAGCGCCTCCAAGTGGCCAGTTAGCTGGTATATGTGTTTCTGTTCCTGGTAACATAAGGTTATGTGCAGAACATTTCGAGAGATGCCAGTTAATGCTCAATTTGCGCATCTTTGGAAGAGGATTATTTAAATATAATACGAAGAAAATATTTAAAATATTCCGAAGGAAGTATTTGTCAGTAATTTAGGGAGCTAATTGTTAAGAAGATTGAATAGAGCTTTTGTATATACTGTTGTATATATGGGAATATGGAAGGAACCTCCTCTTAGTGTTCCTGATAACAGTAAATAAACTGGCAAATCCTTCCACTAATGAGTGCATCTTCCGAAGAGAAGATAATTGCTGTGACAGTGTTATGACACACATGTAATATCTAAAAATAATTGATAATGAATATATGTAACTGAAATCTAATAAATATATTTCTGTATGTAATATGTGCGTGTGTTTCATGTGATTGTCATGTCTATAAATACTCGCTTCTTGTTTATTTGTACAACTGTTTACCACAAGATAACCCAAATATTCATTTAACCACTTTAAGCGCTAGTGATGCTACATCACTATACATGCGTTATAACATAAATTTTTGGTATTGGACATCCCGATTGGATAACAATGTCCTTCTCTCCTTCCAGTTCGTGACTTTGAAGTGTAGCTAATTATAAATCAAAGAATTTCAGAACTTTTTTTAACGTGACATCTGAGGGTGTTATCTTCAAGATGGAATAAGGCACAACTTTTTGAGTCTTTCTCGATCCTGCTGCTAGTCGCTTCATCTGCAGCATTGCTTGATAGGGCCGCGATCATGCGACATCTTGCAGCAGGACAGGACTAAGAAAGACGCCTTATTCCATCTTGAAGATAATATCCTCATATGCCACGTTAAAAATGAGTAGAGCTCTGAAGTTTGACAAATTGTCTTTTTAATATTAATATGATTTTTCTGACATTTAACAATAGGAATCAATTATTCTTTTAGTTATTTAAGTAATTTTCATTATGCAGGTTTTTTTTGTTACTTATTTTAGCTTCAGATGATTTTAATATTAACCTAATTTTTGTCATTTTATTCCTTTTTCCTCAGCCCTTTTTATGATCTATGACTGATCATGAGATAATTATAAAACTAAGGAAAAATTTTTTTTTTTCTATTTTCCCTTTCTTTTTTGTTGATTGAAAGGGTTAAATTCAGATGTAAACACCTGAAAAAATTCTCGAAACATCATTATCTACAGAAAGTCACAAGGATAATTATAAGTCAATATTTGTTGGTGTAATGTGGTTTAAAAAATTTAAATTTGTATTAGAAACCAAAAATCACTTTTTTTCCATTTGTACAAAGCACTCAGGTTAAATTGATTTAAATCCATCGAAAAACTAGTTTCTTTACATTTGTAATGCGATTTTCAACAAACGTTTTTTATCTCTGAGGATTTGTACATCTTATTCCACTACCCCCTTTCAAAACTCTGAACACAACAAATTTAGGTAAAATTTTATGAAAGGTTAAAAAGCTACTGGATACACTGTAACATTATCACTGACTCACATAGATTCAGGAAGAATTGATCAACTCAAACTGCTCTACTCACCTTCGTAAATGAAATCCTCATGGCATTAGAACAAAAAGAAATTCCTAATGGCGTCTTCCTTGACCTGTCAAAAGCCATTGACACAATTGATTACAGAATTCTATTGTCAACATTAGAATCTTATGGAATCCGAGGAATTGCTTACAAGTGGATAAAATCATATCTATCAGAAAACAAATAGTATTGTCTTACCAAAAAGACAACAAAATAAATAATCATCACTCCGAGCTAAGAGATGTGACATTAGGGACCAAATTGAATATTAGAAGGAAACAGCATTACACAAACACAGAAAACAATTTTTCTCGGAATCACCATACAATCCAAACTCAAATGGAACTTGCACATAAAAGATATTAATTAAAAATTGAGCAAAATTAATTATGCTCTTAGAATAATAATAATAATAATAATAATAATAATAATAATAATAATAATAATAATAATAATAATAATAATAATAATGAGGAGGAGGAGGAGGAGGAGGAAGAAGAGGAGGAGCAGAAAAAGAAGGAGGAGGAGGAGAAGGAGGAAGAGGAGGAGGAGGAGGAGGAGAAGGAGGAGCAGAAGGAGAAGAAGCAGAAGAAGATGAAGAAGAAGAAGAGCACCAATGAAACAGCTCGTACAGCGTACTTGGCAAATGTGCACTCTATTCTCAAATACAGAATAATAATATGGGGCCAAGCACCAGAGGCTAACCAAACATTCAAAATACAAGAGAGAATCATTCGAACAATAACATACAAAAAGAACAGAGTCCCACAGACCTCAATTCAAAAAACTTAACATACTTCCACAGCATTGTATATTCATTTATTAAGTTATCATGTTTGTAACGAAAAAGCTAGGAAACAATGACACACCTTACAAATTTAAATCAAAATTACACCCCTATAACACAAGGTAAGCATGTAACAGTCATCAACCAATGTGCACAAGCACATTATACCAAAAGAGTATATTCTCTTCAGGTGTACAATTCTTCAACAAATTACCAATATATCTGAGAAATGCAACAGGTTTACACAACTTCAAGAATAACTCAAATATTTCTGTGGACAAACACTTTTTTATAGTGTTCAGGAATACCTCAATGACTAATAATACGAACAATGTGATTTCAGGTGCTGCAATAGGACTAGGTATTAAATGTTGGTTATGTTAAATGTTTAACTATTTTGCTACTAAAAATAATTATCTACTACATATAACATCTTAAAATATATCTGTAACAAGTATTGTAGTATAATCTCTAGGCCAATGACCTCAGTTTTTTTTGTAGTTTCCCTGGTCCTTTGAGTAAATGTGGAGATGACCCTTTGTTTTGCTTCTGAACTGTAACTTCACTCGCTGCATTCAAGAAGATTCATGCAATTGTACCCCCTCCATATAAATCATATTTGACTAGTCATACACGATAGTAATTGTATATGTAACTCAATAAGTATTATTATTATTATTATTTAAAAAAATGTTTTACCAGACTTCAGGTCTCAATGATCCAATGACACAGAAATTTTTGAAAATTGTTCATGACTAGTGGAAGACTGTTAACGAAGAATACTTCCTAAGTGGTTAGACATCTGGAAAAGTCATCAGCAGTTAAAAATCTCTCTAGAGGGAGACAGTGCATTCCATCTGTTAATTTTCATTGACTGAATTTTTTTTAAAGGTTGCTTTTTAACTACTTGGTCATGTAGCAACCACTGTGATTGTTTTCACTGTAGGAAGAACATGCAAGGACAACTCGAACCTGCCACCCTTCCCTTCTGACCTGAGGCAGCCACAACCCTTCAGCCTTAGCGACTGCGGCTATCTGGGCCAGCTTTAATTGACTTTATATTGAATGCTCTATCACCACTAAATGAAGATCATTCAATTCAATATGAACTCTCTTTTAAATAGCAAACAGTCAAACTGGAACAATGTTTCAGGTCATATAGGCAGTTATCAGAAGATAACCACTGTCATGTAGTAGAGAGTGAACTGAAACTGAGAATGCAGAATGTGTTATGAATATGATCAGCTAGATTTTGATAATGTGAAGTTCTCAGAGCATCAGAAGAAAAGGATTCCTGTAATACAGATCATGTATCATCCCCTAATGGTCTTGATTTTGACCTCATAGGTCTCTCACAATTTGCCATTGAACTGCACATTTAAGAAGATAGTGGACTTGTGTGTGTGGCTATGCTGCACACATTTCAATGAAAACAGACTAGTATTTGCACAAGTGTTTTAATTCATGCAACAGCCTACAAGTACAATCGTGATGGAAAGAGTGAGTACCATGAGTACAATCGCCAAGGTGGTTTGGTTCCACCTTTTTAAAACTTACTGGGTTGGCACTGTATCCTGAATATCAAGTCTTTATCTTGCATATTCTTTCATAATTTCATGCGGAGTTGTCATTATCTTCATTTTTACAAGTGAATAAAATCCAAGTTTCATGCAAAAGTAATAGTTCTAAAAAAAATGCATCCCTCTTACAGAGAAAATAGTTTTAAACAGTTAATAATACTTATTTAAAACCATTCCAAGCTTTCAGGCACAGGAAACTTAAACTGTTAAAAATGCTTCTTAGTGAAGGGGTAATTTAAGTGGGTAAGGATAGAGAGTTGAAAGTTCAGTTAAACAAATTTTATTTCACTTCAGAATAATTTATAACTTATTATTCTATTTTTCTCAGGAGCATTTTGCAGTCTAGCCCAGCTAGATTTCTGACCCTTTGGCAGTCTGTGGTACAGGAATAAGTCTCGAGAACTGTTACTAAAGAAACCGGTTTCAAATTGAAAGTATACATCATAACAGTTTAATATCTGAGCATTACGCTATAGAAGGTGAGTTCAATAATCATTTCAGGTAATCCAGCATAGTTTGCATCTCTGCACTGCATGTATTACTCAAATAATTTAGTGACGATAGGATTAAAATATGAATGCGGTAATGAAAGATATCCTTACCAACTGTTTTGATAAAACTATTGGTAAACACATCTTTCATTACTACATATTACAAGGACTATTCCGCTAATGAAATTTCAGCCAATAGCTTGCAAGAATTCAGACCTTTTAAACTAATTAAAGATGAATTATGTGAAATAATATACTTTTGTGACGTACTAGAATGAAAAACACAGACGACTGTTCTGATTGATATTTACAATTAATGTATAAAGATTATAATACAAAAATCTAACCCCTTGGCAACCTTTCAGTTCTCTTAGCCGCGAAACCCCGCGACCGTCCCTAGGCCTCGCCCAGAACCACTGCTTCGGAAGCAGCAAAAAGCAACGCGAGGTGCGAAGCTGTCGGACATAGAGTCCCGTAACTACACCAGTTACATGGCCTGTCGCCAAACCGATCTTCGACCTGAAGATCACGTGCAATGATAGAACTGGAGATACCTCTCGTCTTTCGACACCCTGCGTATCCCGCGAGGCGCCTGTCGGCGCATCCTTAAATATCCGTCGGCTCGCCCCCACCCTACAAGCAGCGGGCGTCATACGGCTCGCTGGCCAGCCCTTCCAGGGCTGCAACCGACATCTCTTAAACTCGCGTCCGCGCGCGTCCTTTTCAGGGATTTTCCAGCCGGGATTCCTATGGGGCTTTCCAGCCGGCGCGGTGTGGCGCCGCCGCCCTGCACCCCCATTCTACATCCGGCTTAGGACGGGTTTCCCCGAAGCGGCCCGACGCAGCGGCGCCGGACCACGCGACGCTACACTTTTATTTTTAAACGCGATTAAAGTGTGGCTTTAATCACACTTTTTCCTATGTTAAAATGTGTCTTTCTTTCCCTAGGGATTAAAGTGGTATTTTAATCCCTCTGATATTAAAGTAACCACACCCACCAGTGACTCCCATCATCATTACAATCTGAGAAAGAGAGAAAGTTTGGATATACCGTAAGTCTAAGAGAATACATATAAGTTAAAAACTAACCTCCAACAACAAATACTGATTGTCACTCTCAATCTTTGACAAATCTGTAAAAGTCAAGCTTTGTAAAAGTTGTAGTTTTTTGGTTAGTAGCCTTTTCCTGTTTCTTAAAAAATCCAATCAATTTACAATATCTAAAAATATCAATATCAGCATTAAGCACGTATCAACAACTTTTCATAGAAAAATACATTTGTACATACTTAGAGATATAAACATTTTCCTTAGCTTGTAACATTGCCCACAGCATTGAGTAATACCTCCAAACTGATGTATCACATCAATTCATGTCTCTTTCCTTGCATCAGGGTTCTGGTTCAAGTTGAATGAATTTTCACCGGGAGCGGTAGCTCAGTGCATCAACTGATGTCACTGCAGCGCCTCTGGCTGGGAGGTCCTAGGTTCGAGTCCTGACGGCGGCAGGATTTTCGACACTGTCTTTCAGCTAGGTCGAATTCAGTCGCTGTCTGGAGGAGAATTCTACCGGCCGGCTGCTCTGATCGGTAGTTTTCCGTGGTTTCTCCGATCAACACTAAGCGAATGCCAGAGCAGTACCCTAACAAACGGGCCACGGACTGCGCGCGATCTGTCCTTCCTCTTCCTTGTCCTATTAGGGGGAAACCCCACTAGCCGACAGTAAGTCGGCGCCGGATCTCACCATCTAGCCCGGGAAGATCACCACCAGCTTCCGCGAAAAACATCCACTACACTAACGGGACTAATGACCAAAGCAGTTGACGCACCTGGAAACACGAAAAAAATCAATCAATCAATCGAATGAATTTTCTTTTTTATGTGACCAGCTATTTATGTATTTTGCCAGCATAATTTCTGTATTACAATTTCTAAGTTTTCCAGGTTTTTCTTGTTTTTTCCAGAAAGCAGTTACTCTATACACAACATTCTTCTACACAAGTTCAAAATATGTACCAACAAATTTTCCTGATTGACAGGAGAGTAGGGAAACAACAACATGATAAATGATTACTGATGTAATTATGAGTTTTAGATATATTTTCAACACAATAACTCCAATACAAACACACATTTATATGTTACAAAAATACTGTGTTTATCACATACTACTCGTTTCAATATGTATACAAAACAATGCATTCACCAAACTTATAATTCACAATGCCAACAAGTCAATGCAGCAAGTCAATATGTTAAAATGTTGATGAATACTTTCTCAATTTAAAAAACTGATCCCAAAAACATCCTGAAAATAAAATCTTCACAGGTTATGTAGTTACAAAAATACAAGCTACTAAGACTAAGCTTAGAAACAAACACACATTTCACCACTGTCACACAACCTACACACTCGTGTTGTTGACACTATCCAGTGAAGCCAAATTTCAAAGCTTCCCAACTCAAATACTTAGTGTAACTCAAGTATTACCTATATTTCGAAAATTGAGAAACATACTAAACTCTATTAACACAGCAATTCGTTGATAGTATGGAATAATACAAAACAGAACACAAGAAATTGAATGTAATCCAACATGACAGTCTTTTTAACATTAAACACAAAAATAAATACTACTTGGCAAAGGATATAACTTTTCAGTAGTAATTCATTGAAATAAGATATAATCATAAATCTAACTTGCATTGTCTACCTTGGCATCTTAAAAGGTTTTTGGATCATGGAAATGTAGAATTTTAGAAATGCTCCAAAATTCCCAATAATCATGGCATTCAAAACTGAAAAATCATCATTACATCCACAAATTGCTTTGCATTACATTATTAAACACTGCTTTTCAATGACACATCTTTGGTAAAATTATTTAGTAACTGTTGTAATTTGTAAATAACAACACAAATCAGAAACATCACAGAATATCATCACCTATATCACAAAGTCAAGATAATTTACACATGATAACTTCCTCCATCAAGTCGTTCATCACCTAGCCATGAAACCAACCAATTTGATGTATCACGAGAGAGCCACAACCAACCAATAATAATACCTTCCAAATGACCTAAAACTGCACCAGCAGCCACATCAAGTACATGATGTCTCTGCAATAGCACTCGAGATACACATACTGCAGTGGACCAAGCCATCAATGGCATTACGAAAATGAATGACAAAGGCCATAAATAAATGAAAAAGTGAGCCACAAAACATGCTCTAGAAGCATGTCCTGATGGAAAAGAGAATTTATCAGGTCCAATGGTAACGAACATATCAGATTTGTTACTTGCTGGTCTTCTACGTCTTGTGTATGCCTTCACAACAGCAATAATCAACAAGTCCACAAACATACCTGCAAACAGAACACATGCTATAATATTTTATGTTGCTTTACACCCAAAAAATATCTACAATAAATAACTTCTAAAATAGTAGCTACATAAGATATAAATAGGGAACGGATTTCCATGTAATTACATATTTTTACAGGAACTAGGTACCTGTGTTCAATAATATTTTTTAGAGTTTACAAGACATGCTGAATGAATTGGAACAATTTCTATTTTACATGTTTTGGTATAATTACATATTTCACCTGCTAGTACATATTTTGTTATATTTTAATATATTTATACATACAAACGGAACATTACAGATGCGCGTTTGCATTATATGTTAAGAATCATCTTTCAAATGTAATGCTGCTGGGCTTCTATAACCATCATATCTTCGCCGTAATTGTCAAACCTCCCCACCCCCTGCTTGCTGTGTACTCGGAGTCAAGAATGAGCGGATTTCTGTGAACAAAATGGACGCGGATTTCTGTTTCGACTAAGTGTTTGCTTATGTTTCAAACAGCACATTCATTACTCGATCGAAAACTAACAAATATTTTTTACAGAAAATTGTCTTATCGCGTTGTTTGATGGGGGGGGGGGGTCCTTTAACCCCTTCCCCCACGATCCATCACTGGTACTACTATTCACTGGAACACTGCCTTCTCATAAACATTGTAATATAAACTATGAATGTGTTTTGTATTTCGAATAAAATTCTTGTGTGGTGAAATCTAGTGCAGAATTACTTCTGTAGAGGTAGAACCTACTTTCAGCCACTTCAGTGCTTGTTAAGAATTGATTGGTGATGTTCTATGCTCAAAAAATGCTTGTAGAGAAAAATTATAAACATAATAATGAATTTCTAATTTTACACATTTTCTGTTTTTTCTTACGTTTTGGAAAAAATAAGTACATATGTATGTACATATTTTGCATTGTTTTATTACAATAAATTCTGTTCCCTAGTTATAAATATTTAGTCTGTAAGCAAAGGCACAATGAGCCTTTGAGAAAAGATGTTATAAGTTCATCATCTGAAATATTAGCCATCTTCCCTAAGACAGAGATAATTTTTATGCAACCAGTAGGCTTTTGCATTTCATTGCATCTGCAGCACACCTGTAAAATTCATGCTTTCATTCCTGACCTTTTAATATAGGAATATTAATTTTCGAAGCGGATTTCATCTGGATCTGCTAGATATTCTCTGGGTAACTTATTTTAAATAATGCCATGAAATAAAAATATAACCTTAACAACTTAACCTAACATTAACAACTCATTACTTCCACTGTTTATGATCCAGGTAAAAAAAATATTTCCAACTTCAACTTATTTTTCACATTATTTACTTCAAAATATTAAGAATCTTTGAGTAAATATACAAAATTAAAACATGCAACTGAACTAATTCAAGTTTTTAACTTTCCAGAAGTTGTAAAAGAAACATGAAAATCTCTGATCTTTAATTCTACTATGATGTAATAAATACTTCCAGTGCCAATTAGTAAGTGGATTAATATAGAACACCACTGTTTTCCTCACCAAATAAAATTTAGAATAAAATAAAAACACAGAAAAAGTAAAATAGTATTATAAGCTAGTTACAAGTTGCACTATCAAGTTTCATTACTACATAAACTCACACAATATTCAATACACTTGAAACACTCACAATTCTAGATCAAATTTGAAATTATGAAAGCGTAAATTTCACAATAACCAATCAAAGCAACAGCTTCTGAAACTCGTTTGAAGGGGCAAAAATGTTTATACAATGAAGCTTTCCACATATCGATAGCCAGAATTTAAGTCATCTCATTTACATGCCAAAATCTCCTTTACATGCATTCAGTCAAGCTCTTAAACCTTATTTTTAGGAGACAGACCACAAACAAGAAATTTTGAAATAAGAACTGATGGAGAGAATAGAAGAAGTCTTGTAATCACCAATAACTCGGTGAACAATGAAAATATTGGAAGAGTAGAGATAAAGAAAGTGTAGTTATGAAAATATTAACAGAATAATTTGGAAATCAAATTAGGAAATAATATCAAGGCATGACTAGTATTGCTGACTCGGGCAAAGAGTAGAAGAAAGAACCAAGAAGTTTAAGTAGTGATTATCCAGAATATGGTGCTGGGATATGTTGAGGTGGAAATTCTTATGGCTATTTCTCATGTGTTAATGATCCTCTACCTCATAAATTATTAATTCCTTCAATATACAGCTCAAACTTCATGGATATTTCAGTGATTGACATCTTTTATGCACGCACGATTATTACTTGCAATGTTTTACGTAACATATGCATTTCCTAAAATCTTGTGCGTAATTATTTCAAATACAAAGGGCTCAGCTCTAGATAGTCTTGCATTAAATTTTGTCAAAATTAAGATAATACTAACATATGTGGTGTATTGATTATTACATTTTGTGTACGTAGAGATACTGGTGTGATAAACATAACTGAACAACAAAAAATTTGTTCCTTTCACTGTGGGCTGGGAAGGCGAGAATTTGAAGCGAAACATCTTATTTCTCAAAATGAACTCAGCGTGGCATAGACTTTCTAGAGCCACACCCTTCTTATTAAAATGTCCAAAAAATTACTTATATTAATCTAAGAATTGCTCATATTATGTAATTGCTCAATTATGTAATATACTTCAGTGAACAACAGCAAAATTTCATTTACTTCTTTTAGGTTTTTGTTAAAAGGCACATAAATTTGAGGTAGTGCAGACAGCCTTACAATTTTCCCGTATGTTCTCTTCTTGACATGGATCAAACTGCCTTTTTATTTTACTACAGAAATACTGAGCACACACATCTCCCAAATGCTTACTTGATCTCCAGAATTCATGGCACACAATGGTTTTGATTTTTGACAAAAAAAAATAATCACAATTTCTCCTATAACACCCCATGAAGAGTGTTACGCAAAATGACAAGTTTCCATTACATCTCTCATAATACACTGCATTAAATCTGGCCTTTAAAAATGTCAGAATAACAGAGTTAAAATGAGAGCGTAAAAGCTAATCATTTAATACAAAATAATTTTTTAATTAAAATAACAAGCCCCAGTAAATAATAACAATTATTTAAAATAATACACTCTTGGGAATTCAGTTGCATACTACACTTTAGCACAGGTGATACATACATTTTGCATAAAACTATACAGAAAACATACCCAATAATAAATTTATTTGCATCTGATGGAGGTCTGGACTGTCCCAGAGCCAAATAGATGCCAATATACCACAAATCCAAGGAATGCCATGGCAAGACACCTAAAATAAATTTCAATTTCAGTACTACAAAAATAAAGTACAACAATTTATCCAATTACAATATAAGGTTAAACTTGCCTCTAACATTTTGTAGTGAGTCCTCAAAGATCTAAAAGGCAAACATTTATTTGCCCATGAACAAAATTTATTGGTTACATATACATCAAAATCCAATATTTTTTTTAAAGCACCGGGAATTTCTCGTTTTCCACCCATCTCGAAAACTCTAATGCACTAATTGTCAGTCTTCCGTATAACAAGTATCCAATTTACAACAACTTCCGTTACCACACTTTTATCTCAGATTTCATTTGATAAGAATTCTACAGCCATGGACCAAACAGCTGCGCTTACTCTCTGGAGTGTGACCATGATACACACTAGAGAGAATGCACACGCTATACTTCAATTTAAATATAGAGTCCACTGACGTAAATCAGCTGTTACAGTATCGGGAACTTGGATGACACCTACACTAATGACGATTAAGCTCCCGTTTGGATGACACCTGACAAGCGTCAACGGCATCTGTAAATAAATCGAAGTATACACATTCGAAGGAATCCTAAGAATAACAATAATTGCAAAAGTGACAATTATCACAGTATACGTATTTATACGTATAATAGGTTGATCTCGGGTTTACGGTGCACCTCGGCCTTCACTGTCACGGCCTCCTTAATACTACTATATGTATCGTTCACTTCTGATTCTTCTGTCGTGAACGATAGTCAATGATTCTTACACGGAACGTTTAAACACTTGTTTTAGAAAATTTCTTTCGGTAGAAATGCAATTTGTGATCCGTTTTGTTCTTGCGTGCAGAATTGTGACGCTTCACTACGCGTGTCCAAGTTGATGAAGAGGCTCGGGCCTTCGGCCCTCGCGATAACATAAAACATCCTTGAGTCTGTCCAACGCATTTCATGCGAATAATCTTTAAAACAATTTTGGGGTGTATATGCTCTTTATGTTCTCCACATATATGAGAATAAATTTATTTTAAATAAGAGAATTTATTTTAAACGGAACGCTCACTTTTAAGAGAATTTCTTTTAAAATGTTTCTCAAAATAATACAAATGATTCCTTTGTGGTGAACGATAACATTCCTGCCCACCGATTGGAAGAGAATTGGATCACGTCAAGGCACAGCAATCGAGGAAGCCTAGGCTAAGATGCACCGTAAACTCGGGATCTGCCGTATAATATATAATACGTATACTTTGCTATTATCAGAGAACTTTCAATAGATATTCCCGAATGACGTCACAACATTCGGCGGAAAAGTGTTGGGTGACAAGCTCTGATATGCGAGACAGCGTTTCCTAAAGAATTGGTACGTTTTTGGCTGTTTTATGCGGATGCCCAGGTTTGTGTTTCTTGTCACATTTGTTATTTACAATAATACTTGCTTTCTTTCGGTTTGTTTAGGTTCTGGCTGCACATCTCGTTCACAAATTTGATTCAAAGAAGCACTATTCTATCAGACATACGTCGAAGTCACTACCATTTTAATTTGAAAATAGTTCCGAGTAAATATTATCATGAACTTAGCGATAATGCTAAGGTCCTACTTTATAATAAAATGTAATGTATGAAAGATTTGGATCTACGTGCCCTTTCATCGGACATGAAAAGTGTCCCTGTGTTATTCGAGTAGTAGTGACTCCTTCCGTATACTTTCATAAACTGTCGGCTTTTAAAATATTTATTTTAGAAAATTGTATTAATTATTGTCATTGATAGAAATATTGCATTCACGTTAATAATCGTTCTAAAAATTCCAGAATAATCATAAACAGTCCTAATATGGTCGTAATTTTTGTGAAGAGAATTTTCGAATGGAGGAGCTTTCAACACATAACCAGAATTTTATATAATTTAATGTATTATAATAAATATAAGGTTATTTAAAAATATAAATAACTATATATAATAATTTTTACCATGAAATTTTTAAAAAACTGTTAGTTTCCTGTGCTGAATTCAAATTTTGATGATTGAATTTCAATACTCAGGGCACGATTTTAAAATATTACTTGTTATCTCTAATGATTTTAATGTTAACATTTTTTATCAATGGTATTTTGAATATATTTTGCTTGCCAAGTTTTAATGAACATTTGATGCCATTGTTTGCTGTGCAATTGAGACATGACTTAAGAGCACGGCGGTAGAAGTCAACAGTTGATTTGGTGAGCTACGAAATATTTGAGCTTCGCTTTTACGAGCGATGGATTAGCTTTTACACAAAGAATATCTTGAAGATCCATTAAATTTTAGTGGCTCATACATACTATGAAATATGTTTGTTCAACACGTTTGGGCAATGCATGTAAACGGCAACTTATTTATAGTAAGAGCTATGCCCCTTTTAGTGGGTTGTTTATATTTTCAAGTCCAGTATACTCGTCTATAAGTATTTTTCCACGAGAGTGACTATTACACTACGTCTCCTCGTCACTACACCACATCTATATGTCTCCATGGCAGTAGCGGTTGGTGCCCCTACAGACTCGAGGTTGCATCTCCATCGAATGACGGAAATGTAATTTCCAAAATTCAAAATACGAACATACAGGTAAAAATGTACGCGAATCAAATCATGTAAAACTAAGTGAAATAAAACTCTATATTGAAACACTACTTACATAATTTTTTGCGTTGGGTCCGCGTAAGGCATATACATCTCCCGCGCACGTGGTTCTTTCTTTGATTTCCACTGAGCACTTAAATTCGTCTCCAGTACATTGCAACAAGCACTATTGCTTCGACACCTTTCATACAAATAAAATTATTTTATTTCGAAAACTTCATTCCTTGGAATATTTTGGCAATAATAAAAGATCGACACACATTCGTATTCACAACAACGTTCGCAAACCGCTGGTCGTCAGCTGCAGCCACCCAGGGACTTCTATTCGGAATGGCCACCTTTACACAAAGAACTCATTAACTGTACGCATTGAATCAACAAACCTAATATCAAATGAAAACAATTTCTCCAAATATCATAAACAATATATTGAATATCGACAATAATTGACCGAACTTGTGTACTTTCAATAACAAGCGAAAATCATAAAACTACGTTGCAGTAAGTTAGACGAAGACAGAATATGGGCAATCCCCTGAGATTCCCTCCATCGCTGCGCAGCGCGACAGCGCCACCTGCGTAGTTGCCCAACCAAAAGGCCATATGTTCCCTGTGTTAAATCGAAAGGCTAAAGAGAAAAATCGGTAAATCCATTCATTGAGCCAAGAGCGTGGTGTAATTCCTGGCAAGGCACCAGACACCGGAGGGAGCGCCAGTTGGACGCTTTTTTGTTTCAAAATTATTTCAAATACATCGATATTGCTGTAATATCTTGAATAATGAATATTTTAAAAGAAAAATGTATATTCCTAAGATATTATGTGATCTTTTTCATTTCCTGGAGGTTGTACAACCGTGCAACCTAAACACAAGCCGCCACTGATCCACGGTCACTCATGAACTGTATCGGGCACCCAGACGCAGTCCTAACTAAAGTGGACCGCTAGAGCGCGCTCATAAAATTGAAATTCTTTCTCCCCAACACTCCCCCGCAATATTCATAATCTAGTTACACTTAATACACGCTGTTGAAAGCTCCCCCGTAATCTACCTTTTTACATCATCATCATCATCATTATACTATACATTACATATTTATACACAGAAGTACAAAAAAATCATTCACTGGAAGTCTAATCTATCCACCATTCCCATGATGGTCTTCATCTTCAATTCTGTTAGCTGGCAACCCCTTCGTGTACATGTCAATTTCTTGATTGCCGGCTGGATCGTACTCGATTCACAGTTCCCCTTCATTAACCCTCCGCTGGGCACGTTGAAAAATTACATCGGATGGGCACTCGGGTCTTTTAAAGACCCCGACCGTATTGTTTTAAATAGGTGCCTTATAATCTGATAGCGAGTTTCAATGTGTTTTCGCCTCTCATGAAACCAGTGTTCTTCATATACTTTATCGCACTTTGGTTGTCCATGTACGTATAGGGACTGATTGCTCTTCTGCCCCAATTTACTTCAGCATCCCGTCCAGCCACACTAGTGATGTGCCCGCTTCACTTTCAGCAACAAATTCAGCTTCCATTGACGACAGAAAGATATATCTTCGTAGTTTGTTCGCCCATGTTACAGGCCCCCCACAGAACTTCATGGGGTTACACTTGTGGATCACCTGGTCTCCCTGTCTCCTGTGTGGTCAGCATCCCTATAGGTTTTTATACCCACATTTGTGATTTCACAAAATTGAATCTGACACTTCATCGTTCCTTTCAGGTATCTCAGATTCTCTTTCCAAGTTTTAAATGAGATTCAGTGGGAGAGTCTTGAGTTCTTAAGGCGATATTCACCGCAAGTGTTATATCTGTCCTTGTGCCCACTACGGGGTACATAAGGCTGCCGATGATCGTCCTGTAGTAACCTGCATCATCAGCCTATAGTGACTTTCCAGGTGACCATTCTTGCTCAATTGGTATCGAGATTGGGTTTGTTTCAGCCATGCTATACCTCGATAACTCTCTTTCGATGTAAGCACTTCGGCTGGCACAAATTTTATTGCCAACCTTCCGTGTCTGAAACCCAAGCTATCAGCCTATGCCACTAACTATAATTTCAAACCTTGCCTGCAGCAGTCTGATGCAATTGTTGATTGACTGTCTTTGATCTATCACCAAACCATCATTGCAATTTTCGAAAAATCTGGGCTTTCAACGAACGTGAGACATGCACCATTCTCTTAAACGTCATCCACATTATCCAACAACAAAACGTAATAAAAAACAATGGAGCCTTTTTTTGAAAATGTCCCAGAGGCTTCATGTAACGTACCCGCCAAATTGCAATATGGATTTCAAGTTCAAGGACCCGCGACATCAGTCAGATTGAGGAATACCAATTTTGGAGAAGATCGGTTGAACTAGCGTTGTTCACAGATGGACAGACACATTTTGCCGACATTCGATTTTTCGATATTAAGGACCCACAAAACATGAATTCTGACTACACTACGCGTTAGATGATTTTCTAAATTTAGTAACTGGATTTATTCACTTTTTCGTTACCAGTTGTAATAAGAGTTTTCTGCCGAAAGTCCGTTTTTTCAAGCAGCATTACATAACTTTCTTTCTACTCCGTGGGGAGAAAGTAAAAATATAAGGGTGCCGGAGTGAAGCACACACGCAGAGATCTACACGTATGCGCAGATAAAAAGTGAATTTCGATTCGTCTCCGGTCGCCTGCGCGGGTCGCAGGTAAACCTCTTTTTCTGTATACCATAACGTGTGTGCGGGCCTTAGCACCTGTTGGGGAAAAACCATTCGTGGCGGCTGGACGCGCAAACAAATCAGATGCTTGAAAGCAATGAAATATGAGGGCTTCTCGTGTATATATATATATATATATATATATATATATATATATATATATATATATATATTCTTAAAATATTGCACAAATCAACCCTTTTACACTGTCACAAAATAAGAGAACAAAAAAATTACCCAATTGCTGGCTGCGCGCTTGAACGCATGCAAACCACTGATGGTAAGACCTCTTAGAGAAATTTCCAAAAAGAAATATTTGCTTATGGTTTCACTCTTCGCCTAGCTAGCGATAATTTTCCTTATAACACCCGTGCACGGAGTTCTTGCTTGGCCAATACTAGTGAATGAAATTTAATTATTTTTTTTACACTTCCTGAATTAATTTACCAGCACACATTATTACAAGTCTTACTGCTATTCACGTACGAGATTTCCTCGTCAATTACATACAAAATGAGGAACACAAATTAATTATCTTTAATACAGCTTCGGAATGAAATGTACTACCGGCGTACGAGGTTATGAAATACTTCGCCGTTACTCAATTTTAAGGCGAACATGCAAATTTTAGTATTCTGGTTTCTGGTGCCAACACTACCTTTCTAGCTTCTATCTCCCACCTCAGTTTTATGCAAATTTGGAAATTCAGCCGTGCCACCACTCGCGTTCCTGCAACGTAGCCCGCTACAATGCCGCTCCGAAGACCACTCGGTCTCCTTTGCGCCTGCCACCAGATCCAGGGACCAGTCTTCTCGCACCCACCACCAGATCCACGTACCAGTCTTCTTAACGCCCACCACCAGATCCACGTACCAGTCTTCTTAACGCCCACCACCAGATCCACGTACCAGTCTTCTTAACGCCCACCACCAGATCCACGTCTCGTCTACCTTCGCCCGCCTTCTTGCGACACGAGTACGCGTATTACCCAGTCTCTCCGCGTGTGATAGCGTGTCGCCTCACTAATGCTTTACAAAAACTCTCACAGTTCCGAAACCACAGCCACTATTCTGATTCGTTCTAAATTTCACAGTTCTTACTGCAGTCTTCTATAATGTTCTCCTTACACCACGTAGCCTCGCTACTCTATCACTTCCCACTTCCTAACACCTCCAGAACTGCCGCTTCTCTCCTTCAACTATTCCGTTACCTTATTCGACTTCTCACCTCGGCGTCTCACACAAGAAGGGCTCTTTCCTGCGCCTGCCCAAGTTGGGGAATTGCGGCGCATGCGCATTTAAATAAGCTGCAAATAGTTCAAAATGCGTGCCTACGGAGAATTCTTTGCGCACCACTTTACATTAAAAATACAGAAATTCATTCAGCTCTAAAAATCCCATTCTTAGAAGAGCACTTCAAAGAATTAGCAAAAAATTTCTTTTCAAAATTAGATCAATCAAATAACCAATTGATTGCAAATTTAGCCCTGTACGAGCCGGATACTTCGGCAACGTACAAACGCCCGCGAGATATGTTAGAATAAAACGGGCTTAACGCCAATACTGGCAAGAAAATTGCGGTAAACAACGCCACAAGCGCGCCGAACGGCTATTGTCTTTCCTGACCATGTTTTTCTTCCATTTTCAGATCAGCCATAGATGTCCGCAAGGATAGGGATGGCTCCACAGCAGGGAAGTGTGGTCGCATTGCACTTAGCGGCCACACTGAACTGTGCTGCATAGCGATCCTC